>JAOEGS010003943.1:0-32526 GCA_025447755.1 Corythornis vintsioides
TATTATTATTTTACTTATTATTTTAAGGCTTAAGCAGATATTTTGTTCTTTGTTCATCTCACTTCCCCCACACCTTGGCATCTCATTGGAAGGGGCCTTACTAGGCACTTGGACAGTAGAGCTGTAAAGCTGGTTAATTTTAAAGAGTGCAGTCCTTACAGCATTGCCCTCTGGGAATTTCTTAAAGCACACACACATTAAATTGTATCACTTTTTCTACCACATCACTACTGCTGCTTCCAAAACCATACTCTGAGGGGAAAAAAAAAGTAGCCTCAATATCCCCTCTGCATTAGGCTACAAATTTTGCAGGGGCAAAAGGAGCTACTACATTACAAAAAGAAATGTAACAGCAGGATCACACTCCACGAAGATGTTCCCATCCCTGCCAAGAGTATATTTTGTCACTAAGTAGTTGCTACTGCAGGCCAAGGTTAGCCCAGACCAACCATATATCAACATTGAGCATCTAATATAAAGCTAGACAGGTCTTAGCTGAAGCCCCCCCAGAAGGGACAATGACAAGAGAATCATAGAATCACAGAATGGTAGGGATTGGAAGGGATCATCCAGTCCAACCCCCCTGCCAAAGCAGGGTCACCTAGGACAGCCCACACAGGAACAGATCCAGGTGGGTTTGGAATGGTCTCCTTCTCCAGAGCAGGAGACTCCACAGCCTCTCTGGGCAGCCTGGTCCAGGCTCTGTCGCTCAGTAAGAAGTTTTTCCTCACATTTAGGTGGAATTTCCTGGGTTCCAGTTTGTTAATGCTTGTCCTATCCCAGGGCACCACTGGAAAGAGACTGGCCCCTTCTGCTTGACACCCACCCTGCAGAAGCAGCAGCAGCAGCCTGTATGGGGCTGACAAGGGACGAGCTTAGGATGGCACAAGGTGCTGAGCCTGTGAAGCTGATACAGGGCAGAAGGAGCAGAGAGACAGGCAGGGGGTCCTGAAAGCCCTTGGAGGTGGTGGGGTATCAAACAGCTGAAGTGGTGGAAGCTGCAAGACAAACCACAAAGCAAGGATGGAGTCAGAGGAAGGCAAAAAACATCTATAAATCTTTTTCAGCTGAAGGCATGGGAGCAAGAAGAATTGGAAAGGAGAAAGGAGGGCATTGCCCTGTGGGAATGATGCATATGGAGACATACAGCTATTTTAGTGACCTCCTTTCAGTAGGATCAGGTATTGTTTGTTAGACAGCCTGAACAGCAAATCCTTCCAAAGCCATGAAGCCAACCAACAAACTCTTCTCCTACCTTCGTCCCTAGAAACCACCCAGGAAAAGGGTACTCCACAGTACCACAGAGCCACTCACAAGGCATGATGGTGACATCCAGAAGGAATCCTATTCCACACAGGGCCGACACCAGATGTCAGAGCTACCCCAGCAAGTCTGCAGAGTATTTACAAAGCAGTTTGCTAAATTATACAAAGGGAATAATTTGCAATGTAATGGTGTGTTTGCATTCTGAATATCTGATTTCCTGTTCAACAAATAACCTAAACACTCCCAACCAAATGAAATGTAGACAAGACTTAAAACGTTTGAAGAAAAGCACTCATCCAGAAAATTAAGGTCAACATGGAACAGATGGTGTCTCTGAAAAATGTGGCTTCAACATTTATCTTTATGTAAAATAAAAATCTTTTAAAAACCTCCAGCTGTTTGGTGACAGTCCTACTTGAAATATTGAATCTCGCACTCCATGGATAATAAAGAAGCACTAAAAAATTACTTCAAAATACTAAATCTAAATAAAGTTCTCTCAACTCTTCTGCAATAAGATTTTTGTGGGCATGTAAATACATATCAATAAAAGACAGATTCAATTGCTTCTGTAACTGCTATAAATATTGCAAGTGCTCTCCCTATTTCCATAAATATGACCCACGACTCCCAGGTGAAAAGCTTTTTCATTTGCAGCAGTCAGGAAAAAAATGATCCTTTCTTCTGTATCAAAGTCTTTTGAAAGGCTGAATTTGAAGCCTGACGTGCAGGGAGTTGTGAACAACTTTTTACCATGATGCCTGAAATGCCTCCTCCAGCCTCAGAGGATTCACCCAGTGGGATTGCTGGAGGACCGGTGTTATCCTGGAGGGCAAGCAATGTCACACCCACCCGGGGAAGGGAAGCAGGAGCTCTAATTGGGCAAGCTGCAAATTACTTGGGTAAGACAGAAATGAGCTGGAATGGGTGGAAATAAGAAGACACAGACCTGTAAGACACCGAGTGAGTAATAACACCTTAGAGAGAAATCAGAACCCTATTCAAGGAGATGAATATTGTGCAGTTAATCACACGGCGAGGTGAGCAACGGGGAGGGGGAGGCTTGGCAGGATGGCAGGGGGGCCCCCTCCACAGCTTCTAGCACCTAAAAAATAAAATATCCACATTATCCAAGTGAAAATAGTGCTGAAGCACATCCACAAAAAACACGTTGTAACTATGGATCTACTACAAGGGGTTTTTGAGAATCACCTTGTATCCAAAAAGAACCACCATCATTGACACACCTCTTTTATTTCCAATGTGGCTTCCAGCCATTTGCATCCATTAAAAAGATTCTAACTTTTTTAGCCCATGCCTTCAGCTACAACACTGATGAAGCTGCACAGAAAGCTTCTGCAAATCCACTTTGCTAAAGAAGCCACGGGAAGTTTATTGCAGCAGTTATCCCAAGTTGACACATCCTTCTTACTGGCTTCATGATACTGACACTTACTGATGTTTTGGGCCCTGCTTCCTCCAGAAATTACCTCTGATTCCCTGCACTGCTGAGAAAAACAAGCTCAGCAAGAGCAGTTAGGCTCACTGTCCCTAGCAATGGGTCCCACCATCAGTAAAGCACAGCTAGAATTCCCTGCTGTGCATACGAGGGAAAGGCTTTCAAGAGAGGATTTTGCACAAGGGTTTCTTGCTTCAAGGTCATCCCCAACCACATCACAGACAGCTCTGATAAGCAACACCACAAGAACAGCTCACTGGGCTCTTACAAATAGTAGGGAATGGATCAGGTTCTCTTTCCTTATCTAGGGCTTTTAAAAACTAAATTAGACCTTTTCATTTCCTCTTAAGAGAAGCTTGTGTTTATTTTGTTGGTCCTATTGCACAGCCAAGTGCTGCTGCTGCATATAGAAATGTCTATCTGCATCAGACTTCAACTCAGTATTTCTCCAAACAGAATAAGTCATATTAATTCGTTCCTCCAGCACCTTGTGTTTCAAGTTATTTCTTGGCAACTTCTGCTCTTGGCATTTAAACATTTCTCCTATTCAGCTGCAGTCTGACAGCACTATTGGTTATCCTCCTCTGCCTTGCTAATAATTCGGTTGATGGTATGCAGGTGGGTTGCTCATAATTAAAAAAACCCATTTGCAAAGTTTGCATTAGGTGATCTGAAAAAATAGAGCACTTCATTCAAAGGTTAAATCTAAGTAGAGCTGCAGAGCTCCATGAAAATATGGCATAATTTAGAGATAAAAATAGTTTTGCTTTATTCAAGCTAGGCTGGATAGGTAGATTTTTTACTGCAATCAGCCTAAACCTCATCTCTCCAAGTTGATTACGGAAAATTAAATTTAATATTAATCAACCTAGGAAGGAGGAAATTAGAAAAATTAAGCTAATGCATAAATCATAGAAAATAATGGTGGAACTGGCTACAAGAGATCTTTTAATGCATCTTCATGCTTGTCCCACACCAGAATGAACTCCCTCCCTCCCCAAGCCGCTCCTGACAGGTACTTGTCCAACCCTTAAAGAACTGAATCATGACACAGGTATCAGAAGCCACCAGCCAGAACCCTCCAGGGTCACACCAGCCCTTGCCCTGGCACCCTCCAGCTGTCCTGACCTGGGTGATGCCCCCATATCAGCCCTTCTGGGAATGCATGGCAGGACTCGACTGAAGCAGAAGCACCAGCTCTTACAGATCAGTTGCCAATAGCTGCAATTCCACCTGGTAGGATATGTTGTTTCCTTCTCTTCAGAAAAAAACAAACAAATAAATAAAGCTTCACTGGCAGGTTATAAACCTAAGCAGTTTTTATACTGAGGGGCGTGTGTGCCAGGCAGGCAGCTGGCATTGCCACATTCAGAGCTTTCCAGCCACGTGTTCAGACACACCAGGAACTTGCTGGGGTGGAAGGAATAGCTTTGTCCTACCCACTGGGTGGGCAATACAGTTACCCACAGACCCCACACTGGGACCCATCGATGCAAAAAGCCTGAGCTGCACAACCACAGCACCCAGCAGGCAGGTCCCAGGGAAGCTGCAGCCTCTCCCAGTTGCACTGGCAGGCTCTCTACAACTGGAACTGGCAGGTGACTTGCATTTTTGGGCACAGATGGGAGCACTTGGCACCTCTGGAAAAAGAGCAAACCCTAACTCTATAGAATCCAAGCTCGGGCATACGTATTCATATATGTATACCCCTTCATAAATCATTAATTTAGCACCTGATAGATCTGCCCTGCCACCTTACCTTGGTTTTATAGATGAAGACCTACTGCCTGCACAGGACTGGATTGAAATCATTATTAAGTCAGGAGGATCTCCTGGCCCTTCCTCCAGGGAACATGACAGAGCTGGGCAAACAAGGTTCCACATTTCCCAAATAGTTGCTCAGTACTTTGCAAGACCATTTCACCTTCTGGCCATGAACTTGAGCAAAGGTTGATAGGGAGCTCTGCTGCTACCACACTGCTGTATAGTCTCAGTTAATGATGCAATAAGCCAATTTCATCTTTTATGTGCTGATTTATCTAACACAAAGCAGCTCATCAGTCCTGCAGTGACTGCACTATTCCAGGTTCTCCACTCTGCAAGCACCATCCCATTTAAAATTTCATAATAAGGAAGCATTTAGCTCTGAAGATACATTTACAGCACAAGAGTTTTCTTTTTTTTGAGTTCAATTCCCATGTTTTACTCCCTCCCTAATCTTGCTCCCTAGGAAACGGATAAATCCAGACAGTCTGTATCAGCTGGGAGTGTGAGAGGGCAGTTTTAGATGAAGCTCTTGTAACTGCATTGATTTCTTCCTGAGAAAAAAACATCGGCAATTTGGAGAAATTAAAAAGCTAAATGAAGTCCTTGAATGTCCCTTTTAGTCAATTTCTGATTTTTTTTTTCTAATCCCTTTGAACTCCACCCTCTGTAGTTTTATCAACAGCTTGCTTAGGAATATTTTTTTCTATCCCAATTACAAGACACTGGGTATGTTTATACACACACACACGCACACAAATGCCCATCACAGAACAAATTAAGCATCTTTATAAAGAGCTGTAACAATTTCAAACGATCTGGAATCAAGACGAAAGGAATTAACAGCACGATTAAGGCTAAAGTCAGAAAGTGCATCTCTGAAAGAAATCCTCAAGGGATTTGCTGAAAACTCCCGTTTTCAAGCTCAATTCAAGCCCCTGGTTTGGTATGGGGGGGGTTTTTTTAATTGAAGCCACATCCCCCCGAGGGATTCTCCCCACCAACCGGCTCTGATCTCCCTCCTTATACCCAAAGCAAACAAAAGCAGCCGGCAAAGAGGCTGCTCAATTAGGGAGGCACAGAGCCTCACAACCATCTCACCCTTAAGCCCTGGGGACAACGAGTGCTACCAGCAGTGGCTGAAGCATCACCTAAGCCCCCGAGGCTGCTAGAACCAGCATCTGGCTCGGACCCTGCTGGACTAGAAACCCCACAGATCGACCAACTCTAGCCCAAGAGCAAGCAAGGGAGGGTGGAGGGAAAGCAAGGCACCTCCCCGGATCCCCCTCAAAAGCACGGCCAGAGCCCATCCTCAGCTTGATGGTCGGGAATAAACGGTGTGGCTGAAAGGGCCAACCTACAGACATTCCAGAGAGGTGGAACAGCCTGGCAGCTGAGCACAGCCTGGGAAACCTCCCCAGAAACAGTCAAAGCAGCATTGCTTTGATTAACCCCTAGTGCTAGCAAAGTGCTTGGGGAGCTGCTGCTCCAAACTGCCTTGCAGAACAGGAAAGGATCCTTTGTTTTAGGAAGGCATGGAGATGAATTGCAGAGGATGACCATAGCACCCTAGCAAAACAAGTCTGTGAAAAACAGGACCACCATGGGTTACAGGAACCAGCATTTGTCTCCTACGCTCCCCTGGGGTCAGAGAAACACAGCTGAACACATCTGACATCCCTGCAATGCTGCTAAGTGTGGTGTCTGATGGAGAAAAGATGCTTCATCCCACCTCTAGAAGCTTTGCACGAGCTGCAGATACTCTTACTGGAGGTTGTAGGATGTTGGAGAGTGCTGCTGGAGCAGCTACAGGACTGCAACCTGCCAAGTGGAGGCCAAAGCTGAGTTGTGAAAGCAGATTATAGCTCACATGCTTTGGTCCAGCATTTGTATTTGTTCTTACAGCAACACCCCACAGTCACTGGGGAGCTGGAGCACATGGCTGCTCTGCACCCAAGGTTATAGAATCATAAAATGGTTTGAGTGGGAAGGGAACTCCAAAGGTCATCTGTTCCCACTTCCCTGATAAAGCAGGGACATCCCTAACCAGGTTACCTAACTGCTCAGAGCCTCCTCAAGCCTGGCCTTGGTATCTCCAGGGATGAGGCCTCTACCATCTTTCTGGGCAACCCATTTCAGTGATCTGTCAGCTTCATTTTAAAGAACTTTTTCCTAACATCCAACCTAAATCTCTGCTTTTCTAGCTTAAAGACAATTACCCCTTGTCCTGTCACTACAAAAGCTAGTGAACAGACCTCCCCTGCTTTCTTACAGGCCCCTAGCAGGTCCTGGAAGGCCAGGCCAGTATTTCACTGAACAGGACTCCTTTTCTTCTTTTGGGGTCAAGTTAAGATTCATGCTGAGGATGTAACACATGAAGTGCAGCTGGCTAGGCAGCAAAACTCTCTCCCCTGCCCCATTGCAACCTGTCAGGAACCTTTTGTGCAGGGCAAGGTGAGCTGAGCTGTTCTGGGCTGGACATGCTGGGACTCCAGTGTATCTAGATGCTCTACTCAGCTGCACTTCAGTACTGGGCAGTTTCTGACTGGATATGTGAACACAGGGGGTTTGTTTGGGTTGTTGTTCTGCTTTTTCTTTCCCTTTGGTATTCTGGGTTATCAAGAATGGAACTACCCTAACTGTAGCCTTACCTTTCATCTCTTGGAAAGCCATCTGTAAAGAGACTCCCCTGTGACCCAACCCCTGAGCACCCATGAACTGCTGTGTAGGGTGAGAGTAATTTGTGCCAACTGCTTGTTCACACAGGGAGATGTGTATGTCTGTGCACAGTGAGGTGGTATGATCCAAACAGGCATCAGGCAGCCTCCCAGCTTCCTCTGCAAACTGGGAATTTGCTATCTTGACACTGTTATCTCTGAGGGAAACCACTTTGTCTTAGGTTCACTGGAAGATCCGAAGACCTTGAAAAATTACTATAATTACTTTAAGTCCATGCGACTTTTCAGGGTACAGATTTCCCCTGCAAAGAAGTAAAAATTCATTAATAAAACTGAAATGGTTTCAACACAAGAAATAGGGAGGCAGGAAGACTACTGACCTTGAGAACATGAAGACCAGCCTCTTGGGTTTTTTTTTCCTCCCAACTGCAAATCAAGGATCCACTTGACAGCAAGCTTTTAATCTTGTGCCATTTATCAGCAGCAATCATCTCACTTTTTATTTTGAATTAGTGAATAAGTATTCTGTTTATTACCTTAATAAAAGCTCAAATGCATAGAGCTACCAACATCAGGCACCTCAGCACATACTGCCATGTTCCCCCCCCCCAATTTCAACCTTCTTTATGCTGCAGAGAAGACTGGGGGGATTTGAGATCACGCCACAGACACCCCAGTGAGTATGAAGCCCCCACATCATCTTCACTTGCTACCTTGACACTTACTACAGGAAAATACACCTCACACCATACTTACATCTCATTTACCTCTGGAACATGTCATATGTACTTCACACATTTAAAAGTCCTCTTGGCCTCCTTCTCACAGCCGTATCAAGTGTTTTAATGCAACACTGCATAAGAAGTTGTCCATGCACCTAGACTACACATGACTGACTCACATAAGCAAGCAATTTAAAGTCCCTGAGTTCCACATGACCTCCTTACACCATTTTCCCAAAAGTCACTTCATGTTTTCCAGTCCATAACGGCACCTGTGTGACCTCACAAGGCTCCTCACCATCTTGTGTCCAAGACAAGTGTTGTTAGTCCCACCTGGAAGCAGTTATCAGGATCAGGGCAGAGCCCTAAGGTGACTGGGTACACAGGTCCCCTCCTAAACTCCCCTTCAGAAGCTTGTGTTTAAAAGAAAGTTCAGTAAGTATTTCAGACTAAGCATCAAACTTTTGCCAAGTAGAAGCAATTTTCAACAAGTCATCACGAGAAAGTACCAAAAGCAGGAGTATCAAATGTAAATACCTTGTAAACATTAGTGACACAGTAAATGCAATCAACATGAACAACCACAGAGACAATTCACAACTCAGAAATAGCCTTTTGTCATCAAGTCTTTATGGCTGGACAGAAAGAAAGATGTGGTTTTGAAATGGTTAGTGCAATTATTTTTTTTTTTTATTATTGGAGAGGTCAGCTATAAGAAGAGTTAAACAGATTAATCCAGTATGACACCTCAGCTTTCAAGTCATTTCTTGACCCTGATCTGAAATATGGCACTGGACTCTTGATCTAGAGTCAAGATTGTGATCTTGGAAATAAAGACACAAGCTGTTTTCCCCTCAAGAGATGGTGGTGGTGGGGTTCAGTTCTCTAAAGGATAATTTGTATTTCATATAAAACAGAGGAAGGAAAGCTTAGCAGCTTAACAGCATCAGAAGTTCAGCTGTGTGCTTGGCCAGTACCTCTGCAATGCACACAGAGCTTCACCTAATACATAATTCATTTGGAGAAGGGAAGGAAGGAAGGAAGGAGCAGGCAGCATCACTGAAGAGATGGGGAATGCAGCATTTGAAAACAGTTCTTGCCTGGAAATTCAGACTCCTGCAAAGTAACCTTGGGGTTTTTGGCTACAAACAGCCTATTCCCCAGTACTGTCTGAATTTAGATCTTCCTCTCCTGTTACTTCATTCAAAGCAAGAATGAATATCCAGGCTTCTATCCAAAGAAAGAAAAAAAAAAACCAAACCCAAAACAAATCAGTGTCACTTCCCTTAAGAATGATAATGGTGTTTACCATGGAGAATTTCTAAGCAGTGTACACCTTTTTGGAATTAAAAAAATCAGGCTGAGACACTCTCCATGTCTTCAACTGTCATCCAAGTTCTGCATCCTCTGATTCAGGAGACACCACTAAGTGCTGGCACCACCATTTCCTCATGCTTATTGCTTTTACAAGCCATATTCATTCCAAGGACACCTGGTTCACTAGAGTGTTTTTGCTCTTCCCCTTCATTTCTCTTCCAGTACAAAGAGCTCCCATAACTCTAATGGGAGTCACCACATGCACACAGGACAGAACAGACCTCTTAAGGCTGTATGGCTGACCAACAGGAACAGAAAAATACATGTAACTGAAGTTTTCTTCCATTTAGCACAGGGTACCAAGTTTGTTGGGACACTTCAACCTTCCATTACCCTTCCTTTCTTATATTCACCTTCTCCCTCTGCCCCCTTCATGTATGGGGAAGAATCACTCTGCTTCCTTAAGTGAAACAAGAAATAAATCACATCATATTTGCTCCATAGACCAAAAGGTAAAAAAAAAAAAACCAAACCAAACCACCAAAACAACCCAAACAAAACCAAACCAAAATCAATAAAGGACAAACTTGTTCACAGTCAACTATAAATAAAAGTGCAATAAGTGTTCAAGTAGAGTGTAGAGTTTAAGCAAGCTGTACAACCATGTTTGGCATAGTCATCTTTTAAAGGCTCTGCGTGGGTCCCTCCCATTGCTGAGAGCAGGGAGAAAAGGCTGAACATTAGTAGCTGGTGCTGGATTTACAGGTCCTCGTCCATTGCCTCTCCCACTACCTGCATAACTGTGGCCATGATTGTATGCAAAGGGAAATCCACTTGATTCAGGTCCAGTTTGTAAACCATTCCCTAAAAAAAAGAGAGAAAAAAGGTTATCCCAAATCCCACAGCCTGGAATCACTGCTCCCTTGTGTAGATTTAGCAACAGGGAATGCAGAGAGCTGACAGCAACCAGCAAACCCTGAGCACCAGAGGGAAGAGGCTCTCTGGCACTGCAAGACCTTCCTCCACCCCAAACTCCCTCCTCTCTCTCTCCTCATCTCAACTCTACAGCAAAAGGTCACAGAATTGCAAGCTGATTTTTCACCCAGGAGAGACTGGAGTCTCATGAAACTAGACTGGTGCTTTCAGAACCACGCACTGAACTTGTAGGTCACACACCACCATGTTCCAGAGACAGAAGGGCAGCAGAAATCAAGGAGAAAGCAGCAAAACAGGCTACACAGAAGTCCTTGTGTCCTTCTCAAGCACACAAAGCTGCCTTGTGAAGCCCAGCCACAGAAGCAACTCAGCTAGCAGCAGGTTCCTGTGAACTTGAGCCTCATAAGCATCATTGCTCATGGTTTGTTGGTAGCACAAGGGACAGAGATGAAAAGGCAGAATGATGACAGCATGGGGACAGAAGAAGAAGACAAAAGGAAATTTTCCAACTGCATTTGAAGACCACACAAGAAGCAGGAAAAGAATTTGGGAGATGAGTGCCTGCCCACTGCCCAGAAGAGGGACACCAAGCAAGTACCTACAGACAGTTTGGGCTGAGAGCCCCCTTGCATCACCCTGGCACTGAGGACAGACTGGCCTTCTTTGCTCAGGATAATTTATGTTCAAGGGAACAGAAAGGACTTCTAAGAAGCATGGTAAGAGAAATGAAAAACATGTTGCTAAAGAGAAAGCAGCCACTGAATGGAAGTGACACAGAGCTTTAAACAGCAAGTTATGGCACCAAGTTGTAGCCATCCAGCAGCAAGGCTTAGCCACACAACAGTCTGAGTGAGCATCATGTAGGCAGGCCATAGTAAGGCTCCCCTCTCAGCCTACACCCTTCTCAAGTCCTTGAAGCATTTACTGTTTATGTTTAATGTTTAAATACATTAATGATCCAGTCAGGTCAAATACTGGAATCCAGACTACCACCACTTCAGTTCAGGTGAGCTTACCTGGCAGGATTAAGGTTAAAGCCAAAGTGTAAGGTGGTTTAAAAAAAACCCAGAATTTCAAGTGCTGCAAAAACTCTTTGGAAGCATCAAAACAATCTAGGATTAGTCAAGTTCTTTTATGTGACACAGGCAGCTTGAATATTCTGATCTCTTCCTCTTCTAGGGAAGAAATTCTGAAAGCATTATTCATGCCTATGTGCTTGCAGGTTCAGGCCCCAGTATAAAAGACTTTTCAGAAATACTACACTTTTGCCCCAGAGTGAAGAACCCTTAGCAAGATACATTTCTTCCTATTCTCATTGTTTCTCATCCTTGCACTTCCACAAAATGAAAAAACTTACCCATTGGCCCAAAAGTACAAGAACCCATATTACTTGATGAAGAACTATTATTCTGTTCACCCTGTGCCTTGAAAGAAATGTAAAAAAAAAAACAAACAAAAAAGAGACATGGATCACAGAGAGAAATTTCACAGTTTTACAGAAAGGGGCTGGTTCTCAGACCCCACCTCCTCCCCCCCATGTTCTTACAGTGGTTTCACACAGAATTTATCTGCTACTCTAATTATTGGCTCATATTTGTCTATATATCAAGTTTATTTTTTCCCTGAAGTCACATCTGATCACAGCCTAGTGTGAAGTATTCAGAACAAAAAGTACATTATGCCAGAAACCTCAGACAAGTTTAACATACCAGTTTGTTCTGCCCAATGTGCTCTGAGTTGGGCTCACTGAAGTTTGGCACTTCTGAGTACACCATGCAGAACCTGAGGAGAAATCAGCACTATGAGCAAGTTCTAAAGCCACTTTTCAACAGAGCAAGCACACATTTACTCTAGGAGATAAAATGGCCTAAAGAAAACAAAAGGCTGAAGATAAAATGGCCTAAAGAAAACAAAAGGTGATGAAAGGGCTCCCTTCCCTTCTCTTCTGGCCAGGTAATCTTGTCCAGCACCCACTCACAAGGTCACCTGAGACACAGAGTCATTCAGCTTGTTTCCAGACTGTGACTGCATTAGATCTCCAGGGAAAACTTCAAACACTCCCACACATTCCCCTGTTATGGAATGCTCCATTAACATAATAGCACAGAGGAGTCCAGAGCAGGGGATGAAATTCAAAGCACCCTTTTTGCATTCAAGGGGAACCATGAACAGGCCCCACCAACTCACCACGTGGAAATGACACAGGCAACCAAAGATCTGGATCATTACACAGCTTGGAGTGGTTAAGCAAAAGTGAAGCTCTCACCTCCTGCTGGTACAACCCAGAAGAGGACTCCCCTCACTCCAGACTGCTGGAGAGTAAACCCACTGGATGACATGTCCTAGGAGATGGCTTTGCACCAAAGAAAATCTGCAGGCCATCCCTCACAAAACCCAGCTGAGCACTGGGCACCTTTGAACCATCTGAGAAGGGAGGTGTCCACACCAGAGCTCCACTTCCCTGATGACTACAAGGCCTCCCACAAGCCCTTTATGCAACAGTGGAAGTGCTATTCTAGTTAGAAAACACTACTGTTCTTCCTGTTGCTTGTCAAGCATGTTACTCATGTTTGTGCTTAGTCAGGACGAGTCACCACCTCAGCTTGTGGGGCAGTTTCAAGAAGGTCTAATGAGGCTTCTGTTTAGATATGATTCATTGGCACTACCTTTGTCTTCCTTCTTAGCACTGCTTCTCTCCAAAACAAGATACAGACACCAAGCTTCCAGCAAATGAAGCAGTTAAACGAGCTGAGGCCTAGCTAAGCAATGAGGGTTAAGTCCCTTGTCACTTGTACAGTTTCCCCCTCTAGGTAACACCCAGACCTGTGCCACGAGGAAGGAAAATTCTCCTCAACATACCCAGAACCCAGAGAGGGTTGGAGCTTGTTACCACAAGGGCACATAAAAACCTCACCCCACAGTTGCCTGGACTGTGATAACCAAGAGCAACCAACTGGCTTTTGCTGCCCTACCTTCCATTGAGTAATTTGTACTTACCACGATGCTCTGCTGAGAGCAGGACAGACACCCCAAGTAGAAACACCCAATACTTACTCCCCAATTTTATGCAGCTCTCCTCCTCGTCCTGTGTAAAGTGTCAGGCATCCTTTCCATAGAGATGCATACCTGGCCAAAGAGAGAAGAGGAGCAGTCTCTGTTAGTAAATGAGAACTACCACTGTGGATAAAGAAAGTAGCTATCTTCCAGGAGTTCAGAAACATGATTTATCATCATGGAGGGAGTAAAGAAATTCCCAGGGACAGCAGCTTCACCACACAAAATTTTTTACAAATCTTTTTCCTTTTTACAGGAAGCTCAGATGACTCCAGGAAAGCAGCCAATTATTTTGAGATTGGATCCTCTCTCCTCAGCTGGAGCAGCCCTTCTGACTGCTCCTGCAGAGGAAAGGCACCTTGCCAAAAGCAGTATCTGGGTTACCATTCACTGACAACTCTCAGTTCTGCTTTCAGCAGGAACCAGGAAGAATTACCTTTGTTCCCTGGAGAATATAGATACTGCTACTGAATGTGGTCATTTTTTAGGATAGGTCCTTACCACTTTTTTTTTTTTTAAGGGTACAAGTTTGACCATCACGTTTCAATTAACATCTAAAAATGCAGTGAAATCATTTCATGATTGCACAAGTGCTCTCCTGTCTTTACATGGCATTTGACTTCAAGCACTGGAATGTGAGCTATGCAAAACTTCCCCAACCATTTGTAACTTCTGTTAACATCATGTATGTGAGGCCAAGAATGAAAATGCAGACCAGGCACCTAGGTGCAGTGCTGGGGAGTTAAGAGGGTGTCTTCTAGCAAAGGAACCCTATTCCCCAATTGCCCCAGCAATTGTACTCTTGGGAGTCACAGATTATCTGGACAAGTCACCACTTCCTTATGCTCCAGGTCTCCCTCTGGAACACAGATAACAAACCTTCCTCTTGCCCTCTGCCTTATCTGCTGAGGCTGGGAGCCATCTGGCTGCACACAAGGCCTTGACCAGAGGCAGCAGGGAGTTGTGCCCAGTTGGCACAACAGGACCATAATGCCAACACAAGGATAACCTTTCTCTGTGCTTCAGCATGGGCAGTACAGCAGTTATCTACAGTGCCCATATCTCAGGGGGTTTCTATCCAGAAGGATTAATGCTCTTCACTACCTTTCACTTTAAAGATGCCCTCTGTGCTTAACCTTTAATAACCAGCTACCTGGACAGTCTCATGGCAGGGCACAAAGGAAAAGAGCTATCATAAATGTAAGTCAAACATACATTTACTGGGACAAGACCAGCAAAGAAGGGGACTGATAACCTCCTGCACAAAGTTACTCCATGTACTCAAGCATTTGTTGCAGTCTCAGAGCTGTCCATAAAGCACTTAAACTCCAGAGCTTCAAAACCAGAATTAATGCAGCAGCTTCCTGTAAATCAGTTCATCAGCCAATGACAAAAAATCATCAACAGCATCTGTTTTTACAGAGGAATGCATCAAGACAAGCTTGAAATTCAGGAGAAAGGAAAAAAAATGGCCAATTTACAAGTGGGGCCTAGCTAAGTTTGTCTGTAACAGTGAGCATCCTTCCCTGCAAGGTCAGAGAGATCAGTCTGGAGAGCTGAAATGCAATGGCAGCATCACACACTCCAATTAAATCTATTTCACTCAAGTATGAAACAGTGTTTGGAGAACCCCATGTGCCAGGGTGAAGGTATTTTTCTTAAACTGAGAGCCAAACCAACATGTATTTAGCTTTTGCCACACAGTCCTAGGAGAGCATGTAATTCGTGTACACCAAGGCACTGCTTAGCCACCCACCAGGAACACTGATGTCAGCTCATCCATTTCATTCATACAAGCCAACCACTTTTTGACTTGAAGGGATGCACTGCCCCTCCCGTTTGTTGCACTGAAACAGCAGAGCAGCTGCAGGAAGCCAGTTACAGAGCACAGTGAACAGAATCACTATCCCATTTGTTTCACTGTCATCTACGTGCAGGGCTTTGTGCTGGCCCAGAGCTGTGGTTTAGTTCCACCCACCTCAGGGCCCCAGCCCTCCTCCAGTAGTTCCTCAGACTTTCCCAGAAGCCTTCTCAGGCTTCCTCAGAATTAACTGCTGAGCAATCAGCCCCTTTTGGGTAAAAGGACACTTGCACAAGAGGAAGCAGCTGTAGTTTTGGCCTTGAGGGTCAGCCAGTTTCACCCCAAAACCAAGAATTCGAGTGTAGAATGAACAGCTTAAGAGGAGCTCAGTGCAACCTTTTACCTAGTTCTTTATAAAAAAGAAATTAAGAGGGCCTTACACATGCTGTAGGTCCACCACCTCCTGGAGAGCTGCAGGCCAAGGGACCAGGGGAATGGATTTGTAAGTGTCACTTGATTGGCAGAAAGAACTGGCTTTGCTAATGACATCATAAAGGGCATGGAAACGGATTTTCAAATTGAGTCTGGTATTCTTTCTCACAGTTACTAAAGTTTGAGGGTTTTGTAAATTAAACCAGCTCTCAGAGAAGTTAATTACACCTAACTGAACTACCATGCTGTACAGTGTAGCCCTAGCATGACTTTTTTTTACAGTGAAACTGAAGAGGTTCTTCTCTTCTGCCTGTCACTGCTGTTAAACCCTCTGCAATGAAAAGCAACTTTTCTGCACGAACGACATTAATCATCCCCTCCTTTCATTAAGGAGTTGACTGATTGAGTAAAGAATTGACTGTAAAAATAAGAACACGTTTTTGACCTCCCTGCTTGATTTACAGACCAGGAATGACTGTTGCATTCCCTCCCTCCCTTTTCCACCCACCCTCACTCCCCCCTCCCCCAGCCACCCACCAGAATAAATCTTTTCCTAAGGAGCTTTTTTTTAAAGCCAAAGCAAGTCTCTTAACCACCACCTCCTCATTAAAAATACAAGCCCCTCCTGGCCATCTACCAGACTGTACGCTCGCAATAGGCACGTTCTGGGGTGGGGGAAGGTGGTTTCCATTTGTCAAGTGATCCGGGCGGGGGGGGGGTTCTGCCTCGGTTAACAGCGAGCCAGTCCTGGAAGGAGCCAGCTGTGTCATCCGTGCCTCTGGGGAGGCGGCCGAGCCCGCACCTTCGCCGCGGTGCGGTGACAAAGGGCTCCCCGGCCCCGCCGCTGCCCGGGCGCGGGGGGACCCGGCCCCATACGCACCCTTTGGTCAGGCGGATGATGTCCCCCGGCTGGATGAGGCCGCCGATCTCGTCCCACACGGAGATGGTGATGCTGCCCGTCTTGTCCGCCACCTTGCAGGACCTCACCTCGTGCCCGTCCTTCGTCTTGGTGACTCGCCCTGCGGGGAGAAGCGCGGCTCAGGGGGGCACGGCCACGCCAACCTCCACCCCCCCCCCCTCCCCAGCCCCGCGGGACACGCGTGGGCGGCCCGGGGGTGGGGCGTGCCGGACGCCACTTACCGATCTCCAGCACAATAAAGATGACATTTAAGTTTTTCAATCCGGGTTTTATGTCTTTTATGAGGAGGTACGTATCGCTCGCCGCGCTCATGCTGCGGCCGGCGCTGGGGGCAGGGCTGGCGGGGCGGGCCGAGCCCGCATCCCGCGGGGGAGCGGCGACGGGAATGCGAGGAAGGACGGGGAGGGTGAAGGAACGGGGGGAGGTGGGGAGACACCGGCGACCCTCACAGGGGACGGGGACACGAGCACCGAAGGGCTGCACGGTGACTGTGCGGCACGCCCGACCCCCACCGCTACCGCTCTCGACCGACAAGCGGCAACACAGCCCCGACCGCCCCTCCCGCTCCCGCCGGCACTGAGGAGCACATGTGCGCGGCGCCTCCTTTTATAGCGAGCGGGCGGCTCCACCCGAGGCGCCGGGCTGGGGGGGAGAGGGGGCGGGAGGTGCCGAATGGAACCGTCCGGGGCACGCGGAGCGCCGGGATTGGGCAGCGGGCGGGCGCGAGCCGGCGCCGCGCGCTGATTGGGCTGAGCCGCCGCCATTTTCTGCCCAGACCGGGCGGTGTGGCTGGGGGTGCGGGGCGGGGCGATGCGGGGGTGGGTCCGGCCAGGTCGAGCGTTGTTCAGGGGTACGAGAGACTCGGCTCGGTTCGGCCGCCCTAGGTCGTAGCCAGTCGCTCGCTTCCCTCCGGCAAACAGCCCAGCAGCGCCCCGAGCCCTGCTCGTGTGGCAGAGGGCAGTTAGGAAGCGGGTCTCCTCCTTCCCGCGCCATTTTAAGGCAGGGATGGAATACCGAGAAGAGCCTCGTCACAGAGGTTTGCCGGAGGGCTGTTTCCCAGCAGTTCCGTCATCCTGCACCGAGAGATGCGTCCATGGGGGTGTTGCGTCCATAGGGCGGGTGCTGTTGCTGCTCTCAGGGGAAGGCAGGCGTTGGTCTCCACCAAGCAGAACCGGCTGTTGCGGGCGCCGAAGGGAGGAGCCAGGAGGACACTGGTGCTGTGGCCCCTCAGGGCTGTGGGCTGCACTGGATCGTAATTCTGGAACCCAGTGCTCGCTGAGCTTGGCCACAGCTGGGTCAAACATGAGGGGAGGGGACAGTTCATAGAATGTCAGGGGTTGGAAGTGACCTAGAAGGGTCATCTAGTCCAACCCCCCTGCCAGAGGAGGATCACCCAGACCAAGTCACACAAGAACACATCCAGGCAGGTCTGGAATGTCTCCAGAGAAGGAGACTCCACAGCCTCCCTGGGCAGCCTCTGCCAGGCTCTATCACCCTCACTGGGAAAAAGTTTTTCCTTGTGTTTACCCTAAAGCTCTTGTGCTCCAACTGACTCCCACTGCCTCTTGTTCTAACATTGGATGACACTGAGAAGAGTCTGGTTCCATCCTCCTTCTACTCTCCCTTAACATATTTATAGACATAATATATATAAAATATGTAGTTCCAAGGTGGGGCCAATGATAAGCCCCCTCAGCATTGTCACACCCCTGGCTAGAGGGTCTGGGGGAAACCACTCCCTGCCCCAAAACTGCCCCAAGATGTGTGGACGGTTCTGTAATTAATCTCTTCCCTCTTAGGAAGGGTAGCAGAGCAGTGTATGTGCACTTTGCTTCTGATTTTCAGAGCCAGATTTAGCTAGCTGGGCTTTCACTTTCTATTTCCATAAGCAGAAATCCCCAGATGCCAGCTGTTGTGAAACGTTTGGCCACCCGTTCCTGCCACCCCGCAGCCCTGGTCCAACCAACGTTGTGCAAGGCTTATGTGTGGGCAGTGGAGCAGCCTCTGCTGGCTGCAGCTCAGTGCTCAGAATGAAGTGCTGCTTGCAGGGATCTGACAGGAGGGCAACATGAGCCCCGGGAGAATTTGCTTAAAGCCCCCAAGAGCTTAATCCACTTCTGTCCCCAATCCTGCAGTCAGTGCAGGGGTGTGTGTGCATGTGTGTGTGTGTGTCGTGTGTGTGTGTGTGTGTCAGACTCCCTCTGTGACCTCTCTCCTGACTGGCTCTAGTAACACCAAAACCTTCAGAGGGATCAAGTGTATGTCAGCACATGAATGGCTTGAAGTTAGTCTCTTGGGAAAGTGTTCAAACAACTCGAGGACAGTTGCAAAAGTTGGATAAAAATAGTTTTACCCATAGAGCTGGTAAAATCTTGCCAAACAGATGTTTTTCTGCCTTCCTCTACCTTTTGTCTGCTCCATCTATTTAGAGCTCCTTGGGAAAGAATAATTTTGTATCCTGTATTTTTAGCCCCAGCCAGAGCAGGACCCTGTCCTGGATCACTCAGTCACCAGGACAAAGTGTGACTCCCAGTACTAAAACCAAATGTGGGGCAAGATGGATAGAGGCTGCTGTGGAGAGCAGCCCTATGAAAAACCTCCACAACTGGTCCCAGCTCTTGCATTTGGAGTTCCTAGGAGAAGCATAAAAAAAAAGACATGGATCATAGAGCAAATCTCATTGGGGATTTGAGGATAATTCTTCATTTTGCAAGAAAAAAACCCCAACCAAACAACCGGTTAAAAAGAATACTCACCTTATGGGAAGCCTCGGGCAGGGAGGAAGTCACGAGGGTAGCTCAAAAGCAGAAAACACTCAAAAAACTCTTCACCAAGGACAGACTTCTAGTCATGTGTCACCAGCAAGTCAGTTTCAAGAGCACATCTGTCCAGGAAGGCATGTGTGATGGTACCAGAGCAGCTGGGAGAGGCACAAAGGATGCCAGACCTGGGCTACCAAGCTGCTTTGCAGTCGGTATAGATGCAGATATGGCCACTTCTCTGGGGCACATCATGGGTCATCAGCCAGCAAGAGCCTCTGGGCCTGCAGGGGGGAGCCCAGGGACCAACAGTGGGCACGGAAGGAGGTGGATTTATATACTAAGGATAAGTTTAAGGATGGCAGGGAGAGGTTTGAACTAGAAATGGCAAGATAGCAGGGCCCAAGCAATCTAGGAGAGTGGAAGGGCATGCTGATGACCCCCTGGCACAAGGTCATGGAGGAGCTGATGAGGAAGGGTGCTCTTGTGGACCTCCTAATTACACTCAAGGGAGACCTGGCTGGGGACAGGGGGCAAGTGCAGTGACAGGAGTTCAGGATCCCAAGAGGGAAGAGTGGGGCAAAAGGCAGAACCATAGCTCTGATTTTGTTCTCCATCTGAGAACAAGAAAACTTTTTTTTTTTTCTTTTTTTTTACCATGAGGGTGCTCAAAAACTGGAGTAGGTAACCCAGAGAATTTCTGGAGACTCCCTCCATGAAGATACCCAAAACTCAAGTGGACACCACCCTTGGCAACTTGAGCTCACCCTGCTTGACCAGATGGTCACAAGAGGTCCCATCCAACTCCACAGAGTCTGTGAAATATTTTGTATCTGTCCTCTCAGATATTCAGAGCTCCAGATGTGTGAAGTAGGAAGGCAAGGGCACAAGCTCCCTCTGGAAGGAGCTGGGACTGTGCTGGGAAGGCAGAGCTGGTCCATCTTCTCTTTTATTATCAGGGAGATATACATTTCTCCCAGATTAGTTTTAAGATGGTGTTTACAGTGTCTGTTCCACCACCGATGAACAATTTTGCCCTGTTTGTTTCACAAAGAGACACTTAAAATCTTGCTCATCTTTTTGCAATCATCATTCCAATTGCCAGCCCCCAAGAGTGCCCTTGGTGTTATCCAGCCGTGCCTGAACCATTCCTATTTGCTATGAAGGTGACCTGCAAAGGAAAACATTTTTTTCTCTCCCCTGTTTCTTTGTAATGTATAAAGAAATCAGAACTATTATGAACTGATTTTGGTTTTCTAGCTTCTTCTGCTTCTTTTTGAACCTCAGAACCATAAGGCTATCAAGTTGCAGCTGCAGGTGATGAAATAACCAGCTTTCTCATGGGAGGTGTAGTCACACTTCCACATAGAAAGAGCACAGAGGGCTTTGATGCAGGTGTATCTTCAGCCACAGGAGCTTCCAGAAGACTCACAAATACCCTGTAACAACAGGTTGGCCCAAAAAGGAGTCTGGAAGCCACGATAACAGCATACAGTGGAGAGAGAGAAGAGAGAGCTGCATTGTCAGTATCTTGGGTTCCTGCAGCCACCTGGCCTTAAGCAAATATTAACAATCACTGACTGCATGAGTGGGTCACAGTGAGAGAGACACCACCAGAACTTTGCTCCTGCAGTTCACAGGAGCAGCAGGGAACATGTTGAATAGACTGCCAAAGCAGGAGCCTTTCCATCTCTGAAGGAGTTGAATGTCCACGTGTCACTCGGTGTCTTACCACGAGAGCCCAGTTTAGCCTGCCATGAATGTCTGCAGCAAGGATTCCACTGGTGAAGTTAAATCCGTTCCCAGGCTCATTTGCACGCTGCAGAACATTTTTCTTCTGTGTGTGTTCAGAGGCAAAGACTCACAGGGAGGTTTCAGTCCAAAGCAAAAGCAGAGCTGGGTTGTTAAAAGAGTTCTCAGCCATCTCTAGTCTGGCAGGAATCCCACTCATCTCAAGGGCGCTGGGATTTCCCCCTCTGGTTGTAACGGAGTTACACCATGGGTCCAAACTTTACTGTCAGTTGCTCAGTATTCAGTGACTCTGGAGTCCAGAGCAGATCTTCCTGCAAGAAATGTGCCAGCATTTTATTGTCCACAGAGACTGAAAAAGTACAGAAGCCTGCAAACACCACCTGGAAGCAAGCCTTATCAGACCATTTCTGTATGTCTGGACAAGCTCCTAAATTAAGCTACAGATTCAGTCGGCTATTTTCTGACACTGGTGACACTTGAGTGCCCACTGAATAAGCTGGCAGCCACTCTGGCATTCTGGAGCCCCCAGAAAACAGTGTTTTGGTGCCCTTGAGTACACCATGTTCAGCCATCTGGGTCAGGATTTCCCCAGAGTTATATGAATGGCTGCTACACAGGCCTGAGAGGAACTTCACCCAGAAGTTGGTGGGACAGATGAAGTGGGGAATGCCCACTCTGCTGAGGTCCTGCTCAGGAGCACAGATCTGTGCTGCCCTCTCCCTGCCCTGCCTCAGGGCAGTGTATCTGCAGGGTACCTGAAGCAGGAAGGTGTTTGGCAAGACCTCAGGCAGCTTTGCCTACCTGCTCAGCTGTTAGCTAAGAAATCTGAGTATCAGGCCATCAGTAACATCCCACTGAAAAAAAAAAAAAAAAAAAAAAGAAATAAAGCCTCAAACAACTGCAAAGGAAACATTTTGAATTTGCACAATTCTTTTCAGAGCCTTTTCTTCCTGGGCCCCACACAGGAGAGGTGTTTTCATCCGAGGACCTGCCAGGTGTTTGTGAAAGTCCTTGACTGCCCTCTTTCATGAATACCACACACACCAGTAGGATGACCTGCATGAAATCCCTGATGTGGGGCAATTCTAGGGCAGCTCTCCTGCTGGGCTAGGAATCTGAGCATGAACCAGAGGATTTTAAGTGCTAGATTTGCCCCGTACAGATGGAGCACATAGGAGCTGATGCTCCCTCACCTTTGCCATTAGAGATCCAGAGTGCACAACAAAGCTCAAAGACTTCTTTGGCTTAAAGCCCATTAACACAATTGCTGTGTCCTGGGTCTCCAGTGTGTGTGTTGTAGCAAAAAACAGACCTCACAGCCTTGTTCCCTCATCAGACTGATCCTTACTTAAAAGGTTTAACAAGTGCAGATGGAGGGATTAAAACTTTTCCACTATAGCTATAGCCAGAGTAACCCCTACCTGATTCACAAGGATACCAGTGAGTCACCTAAACCAGTTCAAGAACTCCTGTTCACACAGGGAAAATAGGCACCAGCTTTACACCAAGAAAAATACCTTAAACTCCCTTAAACCTTAAACTAGTCCCACTGCTGTGACTGGGTGCTTGATACAAGAGACAAATGCTTCAAGTCAGAGGAAGAAGACAGTTCAGTGGGGCACAGAGCTCTGCACAGGCCTCTGCCTTTCCCCTGGGAGAGCTGAGTGCACTTCTTGCACACACTTGGCTCACAGCGTGGCTCAGCACAGGGCAGTCAGCACTAGGGAGTTGCCTGAAGTGGCTCAAAACCCCTGAAAATACCAGCAAGGAGAGCCCTTTCCTATCACTTTTAGCCAGAAGAAGCAACTATTCAAAGGGCTTTGCAAATGCCTTCTCCCTTTGCCAGCCCCATCTCTGCCCAGGGTGATTCTAGCAGACTAGCCCACCACTTTCTCCCATGACACTCCCATGGCAGCTGCACATGCCCTCAGAGATGAGGAGGATCACTTCAATTCTTTCCACCCTAGGAAGGGTTTTGCTGCTTCTCCACCTCTTCTCCAGTGCCTGAAGGAGGGTATGCAGACAGACCACATCACCCTGTCTGCTGGCTGGCTCCGCAGAGGCTAATGGGCTGGAAATTCAGTGTTGTTCTTGCATCATCTAATGCTGACCTTCAAAAGAAAAAGAGGGGATTTATGTCCAAGGAAGAAGGCTTTGAAGATTTAATTTGGTTTGGATTTATTTTTTGTAATGGGGATTTGGGTTTCTTTTTTTAATTATTTTTTTTTTTCCTTTCTCTATAGAATCTGCTTTGTCCTGAAGGTTTGTTGGCAGTCTCAACAACAGGGACTTCTTCTACCTTCCTTAAATCTTAATAAGCAATAGGACGTGCTAAAAATGGGGGGGGGGGGGGAAAAACCCCAAACCCGCTCTTCCTGCAGATCTGTTCCCTTGGCAGAGGAACCATAATCTGTTCACACTGCCACAGAGCCGGATGAAGATGTGGTGACCTCCATCCCGCCCAAGGTGGGCACCACCCGGCCTCCCTGACCTCCCAGCACCGCTTTGTGCGCTCCTGTTGGGCAGACGCTGTCCCTGCCCTTGTGCTAACGAGTCGGAAGAGACTGCAACGCCTGCTGGAGCAAGTGGGAATGTCAGCCTTGCCCTCTGCGCCCTGCTGCCGGGGGGAGACGTGGCTCGGGGCAGGTGAGCGCAGGGCACCCGGCTGCACAAGAGCTTGTAGACACAGTGTCAGTTGTTTAGCTCTGTGCTAACAGTGAAAACCAAATCCTAAATGGACTAAACAAATCTCACCGTGACAAAGTGCTTCATAAATTACTAATTCAGCCTCCGGCAGACTAATAAGGAATCAAGCTGTTTACCTCCGAGTATGACACATTCGTCTTTCTTGCCTTCTCCCTGTGGCACCTGTAGATAGATTCTGGTGTGCAAAGCTTTGTGTCAGTGACTAATGAGTGCCTAACAGTTGCTGCAGATTTCCATAGGCTGCACATTAGCACTGCTGTTTACAACAGGACCTAAGGATCATCTGCCTGGGCCAAAAAGGGTCAGCAGATTAAAAAAAAAAATGTTCTTTCAGAACATCAAACCTGGAGATGCAGCACATTTCAATTGCCACTGGGAGGTTTTGTATCACAGCTTTTGCGTTTCCACTTCCATTTGCTGCCCGTATATAACATTAACATCAACATTCCTGTCTGGATGGGATAACAAAGGAAATCGTTCCTTCTGAAAGCCACCAATTACTCCAAGTGGTGTCCTTTGTGACAAGCACCTCTGGGAAAGTACTGTTTGAAACAGAGGTGCAGTTTGGGATATTTTAAACCAGAAAAAAAACCCAACTCTTAATTTACACTGATAACATGTTTGTAGGAACCGTTTCACCGCAGCCTGTGTAGTTGCCCCGTGTTGTGTTAAGAGTCTGGGAGGGAATTAAAGTTCAGCAAAAGCTTCCTAGGGCTTCCCAGCTCTGGGACTTGCTGATGACTGTCAGTTCAGGAACACATGTTCCTGGCTATTCCTGAATAATCCAGGCAGGGCAGCTCAGAATAGGACCATCCACTCGGCAGTGGGCGTTGGGCTTTGCGTGCTGACACAACCCAAAGGCATGTGCTGGGTTGCTGCTCCAGCATTGCACAAGCAGGGACAGAGCTGGCCAGCTCCTTGTGATCCCGCAGTAATTCCAGGCTGTGCAACAGCCTCTCTGGTTACAAGCCTCACGTCATCAGCTGCAAACCGGCGGGTGATCATTCCCTCCTGGCATTTTACGCCTGGCAGCAAGTTAACCTTTAGAGGACCGATTTAGCTCTTCACTGTGGTCTCCAGGTGTTCCTCTGAGAAGGCAGTGACGCTGGAGTGGGCACCAGGTTGTCAAAGGGGATTTTACCCAGGCTTAAATAAAGATCCTAACCAAGCTGTATCACATCACAGAATCACAGAACCACAGAATGGTGGGGGTTGGAAGGGACCTCTGGAGATCATTGAGCCCAACCCCCCTGCCAGAGCAGGGTCACCCAGGGCAGGTCACCCAGGAACAGATCCAGGCGGGTTTGGAATGTCTCCAGAGAAGGAGATTCCACAACTTCCCTGGGCAGCCCCTGCCAGGCTCTGGCACCCTCACCGTGAAAAAGTTTCTCCTTATGTTTTATGGATCCTCCCATGTTCCAGCTGCACCCATTGCCCTTTGTACTGTCATTGAACATCACTGAGCAGAGCCTGGCTCCAGCCTCCTGCCACTCACCCTTTACATTGTTGTCAGCATTACTGAAGTCACTCCTCAGTCTCCTCTTCTTCAAGCTCAAGAGCCCCAGCTCCCTCAGCAGGGAGGTGTTCCACTCCCTTAATCATCTTTGTGGCTCCGTGGTGGACTCTGAGCAGTTCCCTGTCATTCTGGAACAGAGCTGGACACAATATTCCAGATCTCTCAGTGAATGCAGCTTCTCTTTAGGAAAGAGTGTGATTCCTCACCAGCACTGCTGGGGAAAAAGTTATCAGAAGGCAGCAGATGCCTTCCCTGCTTTTATTTAAAGGTGTCTGCCAATTTGGTGCATTTCTCCTGGTGTAAAACTTGTACTACCATGAAATAACTGCTGTTTCTGTTCTGCTGGTCTCCTTGACTAATAGAAGGCTTTAATAATAGTAAAATATCAGATACTCTCCTCATGTTGTGTAACAAGTCACTTCATTTCCTTCCTGTTACTTTTGGATATATAAAAAGGAGAGCTGAAAATCCAATTCTTGTACAGACTATTTTTTCTGTGTCTTTAACCATGAAGACATTGGTGCTGCCAAGGATACTTCTTCCTACTGAGGTTATATTTAAAACATTTCTAAGGGTCTCATCTTTGCTGCACAGTGGTACCAGATAATACTTAATAAAATATATTCTCTGCAAAACAGTAATGATTGGAATTGAGCTTAACAAGCAAATGTTACTCAAAAGTCTTATATATGTTACTAAAAATCTTTTAGTGCTGGAAGACCAAAAATTCCTCCAGGTTGTTCAGTTTGCAGTTGCACTATCTATTGAAACTGGTTTCATGAAGTTCTCCAGTCAAACTAGAAAACACTGAAATCTTAGCATACAAGAAAATAGTTTTGTATTACAGATATTTCAAGCTTCTTTTATAATTTATAACGACATTGAAGAGCATTGGCCCAACTGTCTTATGCAATGTATATGGATGTTCATCTCCACCTGATATAATCTGGGGGTTGTGTCTGTCATCTTAAACTCTGGGATGAGCCTGGCCATTGCAGTAAAATACCCTCAGCCTCTGCTCCAAAGGCTGAACACAATGGCAAGAAATATCTGAATGATCCTACCTCAAATATGAAACTTGCTTCTCTTTTTCTCTCACATCTCTAGAACAAATAGCTTAACTATGGAGCAAGAAGTGTGAAGGACAACAGTGAAAAAAACCCCTAAAAATCGGCCCTAAAAATTGCAGATGTCTCAGGATAGCTGCTAGGCCTGAAATCTCAGTCTGTCCCCCACCAACTCCTGCCAGCCCATTCACAGCTTCAACAAGTAGGGACCTGCACCATTTACTTTTGGCTACAGGAGAGATTTAAAAAAAAAAAAAAATCACCATTTTTAACTTACAAAAAATCAGCCTTAAAAATTGTTAAAATTTAAAATAACTGTTAAAAAGTTAGAGCCTGATCATCATCAGACACCATGTAAGAGAAGATATATAATGACACATGACATGAATATTTTTGTACAGGTTTCTGTATTCAAACTAATTTTTATCTCGTGATGCACGAGGTTTTTAAAATGCTGTGTGAGTCAGGCTTTAACCAGATGTTAATTTCAGAAGCTTGGTGGCACCTTTCTGGTTTTGAAAGCCAGCCCCACATTGGAACTGTACAGAAACTCTGCTGTGTACACTTTATATTAAGACAACTCCTCATGACATTTGCCAGCCAGTGAGCTCACAGCCAGTCCAGCATAGCAGAGAGCTGGGCACCTTGATCCTCCCTGCCCAGTTGCAATGCACAGGGACCATCAGCAATACCAAGAACCATCGCTGAGACTGAGGTGACAGAACCCCTCTCAGCACAGCCCCTGCCACGGCTGCTCATCCCCAGGGAAACTCCACTGAATTCCCAGCTCCGGGAACCACTCCCACAGTCCCACAGCCTTCCGTGAAGCCTGCAGAGCAAGGCAGCTCCCTCCTCTGGCAGCCTTGCCACAAGCCTGCAGAAACACAACCTCAGTCCTCTCTCCTTGCTGTTTATTTTACCAAAACCTGACCAGTGTCAATATGACTGGGATTCTTTTCTTTCTCAGCCAGAAATGGCTTTTCTTACTGAGATGTGCTCACTTCCCTCGAGTTAGGAACTGACATGTATCCCAGTCAATATTGGTGCATTTCTGAACAGGAATATCTGCAAAGCCTGAAGAAATAAAAACAACAACAAAGAAATCAAACCCCCAAACAACCAATAACCAACCACTGTTGTATTAGACATTCCAGCTTCTCCCTCTATTTAAATTCTCATCCTGCACCTCCACATTCACCGGACTTGGTGGTCAGTACCCCAGAGAACACACATCTCAACTTTGCAGCTCTTCTTAATTAGCAGGTAGCAGAGCAACATGTAATTAGCAATAAATGTTGTCTGTTCACAGCCAAATGATGCACCAGGGGAAGGTGCAGAGAATCCACATGGAACATATGTCACATAAGCCACTCTATGCTGTCACTACAGCCACCCAGGCTCTTCCTGGTAGAGCTCATCAGGTACAGGTTACCCAACACCTCAGCAGAGGTCAGAACATACTTTTTGATATCCACCCTCTGATTTAATGAGGTGGATTTGGCATGGAAGCATCTGGTTGGAAAATCACAGACCAGGCTGAGGGCTTTATAAATAGCCCCACGCTTTCTGTCAACCATCACTCCCCTCATCCCAGTAGCAGAGCAAAAAATCAGCAGAGGAGGCTGGTACAAAACACTTGCTCTCTTTAATGTCAAGATCCACGAGTGGGAAACAGTCATTTTTTACCAAAGCATGAGTCAAGATATATCAAAACAGTTTGGGGTCTATGGGAATTTAGTCAAACTGCTTCAGTTTGTCAAATGGAACAAAACAACCCAAAAAGCTGGTTTGGTTCATCTTGGCATTAACAGTTATGTACCCAAGTTGCCCTCTTGGCCCTTAAATTGTTTCATGCCCCTGTTCTCCCATTTAATTTTCCATCCACCTGTCCTCCCTCAGCAGTGGCGGGGCCTCATTTGGTTTCCCTGGCCAGGACACAGCACAGGAGATGCTGCCCTGATGGAAATGTGAGCTAAGGAGAGTTGAGAGCACAGGGCATCCAAGCCGTGGTTCCCATGGGCACTGCTGCTGCTCAGGCATGGGACTTCTTACCTGTCTTGGACGGTGAAAGTGGCTTCAGCATTTCAGTCATGATCTTTTTGTGCAAGGAAAATGACTGTCTTTGTCCGTCCCCTGGGGGAAAATAAACGTCAAAGTGTCAGAGTTCTCCACAGGACAGAATATGTTGTTATCAGCTCTCCAAGCCACTCAGTGCTGCCCAGAGGAGGTCAGCAGGGTGTGCAGGCTGCCCTGCATGCACCCTGCCGCCACTAGGAGGGACTGGTGTGGGCAGTAACTGGGTAAAACTAGGGACCCAAAACAGTCTGGCATCAAATTCCAGAACACCATCAGTGAGTGAAGCTTTTCCAGCCTTCCCTCTCAAGAATGACAGCTTTGCAGGAAGGCTGCCAGGCTGTGCACAGCACCCCAGTCCCCCTGGGGTTTCCTCCTCACCACTGTGCTGGCTGAGTGAGCACACATCCTTTGGCGTGGGCTGAAGCTGGCACCCAACGGGTTAATTCTGTTTAGGGAAGACTCAAGTCGCTGGACACCAGATAGTTTCCACGGCTGGTAATTAAACCAATTTGGACATCCAAAGGGCAGCTCTCTTGCCAAGGTGCAAGCAGCTCCTGGCAGGCAGCCCTCCCCAGCTCTCCTGCATCCCACTGTTGCCATGGCAGCGCGAAGGATGTGCACCTTACTGCTTGTTAGGCTCCAAGAAGCATCTCCCAGGGGAGTCGGGCTGCACAGGCACAGAACTGTTAAACCAGCACGGTATCAAAACCAGCAGTGGCCACAATTACAGAAAACTTGAAAAACTGGAAGAACACTCATCTCCTTTGCACGTTGGCTGTCCCTAGTTAAAGCTTTATCTCCTGACCTCCAACACTCCAAAATAAGCAGCGTCTGCTACACAGGGACATCAGGCAAACAAGACATCCTTTGAGCTTGACAAAGGGACTCTCCTCCCTTTCCACTCCTGTTACAGTAATTCCTTTAATATTTACCCCCCACATAGTGTTTATTCTGCAGTCAGAAATGAAATTAATCTGCTGTGCCTGTGCTAGCGACCCCCTGGAATTGCCAGCAGCTAATGTAAACTCCAAGTGTGACCTCCTGGGCCTATAAAGCCTGTTGCCCTGGATTGTGCTCTGATGGGTTAGTTTTTTAGGATTCCACAGATGCCAAAAGTAATCTTAGTTTACATTAAATACAGGCAGGCCAAAGAGACTCCATTGAAGCCAAGACCACTACTTGCATGAGTAGGGTCTACTCACAGGCAAAGGATTATTGGTAGAAATAGGGATTAAAAGACTGAAGCCACCAGTTTACAAGTTTCTATTTATTTATTTATTTTATTTTTTGCTGTGTCAGGCCTTGACTATGTAAACTGGTCACTGGTGCTGAAAGACTCCCAGGATGACATTGGCCAGAAATCACAGCCCCACCTACATTCCACCAAGGTTAGGCTTGGGGCTTTTGAAGTTTCTGCCATTCTGGAGGACACCCAAGCCTAATTACAGCAGGGACTGGGTGCTGCCAAAAGTACAGGAGCTGCTGAAAATGTCTTCATGTTCTGATATTGTAAAAGTGTCTCAGTGAAGCTGAGCTGAGTTGGTCCAGGCTCTGGCTCCCAGCAGATTGATGCATTAAGGAGGGAGGCAGTGACAAGTAGTGATGAAGCACCCCCAGCAGTGACCCTTTCAGGGCTTTCACAACAGCCTGCACCAGGACACACTGGGCATTAGCTGACTGGCACACAGGCCTCCCAAAGCACGTGAGGGGCACAACTAATGCCAAGGTCAGGAACAGGTTTAGGGTGACCCAGAGTGTTAATTTGAGCCATCCACAGCATGGGGGGGGGAACCCTGCGACGTTGAGCTCTGTCACCCAGCCCCTGCTTTGGGCCAGCGATGTGGCTCCAGCCTGGGATGCTGGCCAGCCTCCCACTTGTTAGCTGTGGCCCAGGGGAGAGAAGTTTTGCCCAGGTTGTAGCCTGAGACCTGAGAGTGTGAGATGGAGTGGCTCTGGTGGCTCTTTTTCTCCTACTTTCAACTAAAAGCAAGCCTGCCTTTACAATGCCTCCACCACTAGTGAACTCAGCCACCTTCTGCGATGGCTCAGTCACACGCTCCGATGTCTTTGCAGGATGGGGTCTAACTGTTCAGGACTTCCCTGCACTTGTTGCCTCAGTACCATGTTCTCTCTGGCTGTATACAGTGCATGCCTCTGAGGGAGGATGAGTGAGGAAAAACCACCGTGCTGACAAAAGCAACAATCTCTGTGGGGTGGGTGGGAGCAACGAGGAGAACGTCGATGCTTGGGGACAAAGCAGAGAGGCTTTTCCTAGCAGCCTCCAGTCACAGCAGCATTGCCAACTCCCACGCATGTGTGAGCTGATATTTCAATGCCCTTGAGGTTGCCATGGACAACCAAAGACTTTTAAACTGCCTTGGAGAGCGGAGCCCTGTTGCACAGTATGCAGCAATAGCACTTGGCATTTTTATTACCAAGAGCACCATGTCAGAAGGTGAGAAATACTGTCCTCACTTTGTAACTGAAGATTCTGAAGGCACGATCCCTCCTGTGATCTGCCCAGGGAAACCCCACCTGTTTAAATGCTGAAATCATCTCCTCAAACGCACAGCCCCATCAGGTAATTCACACAGCTGGGCTTGCAGCACAGGCAAACTCTATGGAAGCAAGTCACTGGGTTAAGAAGGACAGGCTCTAGAAATCAAGAGGGGGATTAGTGGAAAGGAAGGTCCCTACAGGGAAGTTTCCCATGCGTATAATCCCGGCTGCAGCCAAACTGCACGTTTATCTACAGCTGCACACACAGCTTTTCCAAGGGCATACACAGAGCTGTGAAGAGACAGCCAGGGACAGGGTGCAGAGCCCCAGCATGCCAGGTCTGGCCAGCTGGCAGCCATCCTGTGCAGAGTAACCTCATCTCACGTGGCTTCAGACACCCGAGTGTTTAAAAAGACCCCAACCCACAAAGTTCTTTCTTTGGATCTATCTCCCAAGCATTAATGTGGTGTTGTTAATGCTGTGGGCACTGGATGCAGCGAGTACTGCTACCTGTATGTCAGACTGGGAAAATGAGGTAGACAAATTGAAATGGCCTGCCCAACATCATGCAAGAGGTCAGTGGCAGAGCTGTGGTAGACTTAGATCTCCGTAGCCTACTGACAGCATTGTAGTTTCTATCATGATCAAGACAACTGCAAAATATAGTAATGCCACTGTACTATATACTCATTTTTCACACAGTGAAAATGCCTGTACAATCTGCAGAGTTATAGGAACTCAATCCCCTCAACGTGTGGCCTTAAGCATAGAAATCCACTTTCATCTGCTCTAAAATGAAAACTGTGATACAAAATGACGTGGGACAGTTAATAAAATTACAGTCTCCGAGCCCTTCTTTGGCTTGGCACAGAGCAAATGTCAAGGAAAGAGATCTAGCAGTAGATTTTGCTTATCCTTCTCTTGCTGTACTCAATGCAAGCCCTCATTTCTCTGACCAGATGTGCAAAACACCACCTGATTTATCTTCCCACCAACACGGAGAGCACACCTCCGTGATTAATGGATTTTTATACCCAAGGAGTTGGCTACATTGCAGCAGACAATGAGAAATTTGATTACCACTAATATGGTATTGACAAAAATGTCAATGCTGGAAGGCAGGCAATATCACTTTGAATCAAGGATGCCTTTCATCATTATTATTTTTTGTTTGCTTCTTCCATTTTAATAAGCTGTTGCTCTGTGTTTTACCCAAATAATCCCCACTAAAACTATCTGGGGACAATTTTGGTTTTATGTAACACTTCATTAGTAGGAGGCACCTTTAACAAAAGGTGCTGTGTGTTCACACAGCCCTGTTATCATTTAAACATGCAAGACTCCAGCTGAAAATGCCAATCAGCTGATGTCTTTACCTCAGTGATAACTAATCTGTTGGGTTTGTTGGTTTTTATTTTTTTTTTATCAAAGTCAAATACAGTGGGAAGCAGGAATAAAGGCTTTTTTTTTCTTTTTTTTTCCTCTGGAGAACTGCAACAACCATTAAAATCCTGAAACTCGTTATGGAGGCTGCATGAGGAATTATACCAAGCCAAGGAATTATACAAAGTTTTCTATCCAGAAACAAGAGCAGCATGGAGGGAGAGGAAGGGGAGGCAGGAGAGAGAAGAGCCTTATGGCCAAATAGCAAAGTTCATACATCGCTTCCTGTCCTTCAGGAAATGAAAGCAAAACAAACACAACAGAGTTTACCTGGGACAAACCCCAAGTGGAAATTAGCAACCAAAAGAAGAGCTGAAGAAATACATAAATTAAAAAAAAAAAAACAAACCAACAAATCTT
>JAOEGS010003943.1:37913-54594 GCA_025447755.1 Corythornis vintsioides
TCACCTAGACCAAGTCACCCAGGAACAGATCCAGGTGGGTTTGGAATGTCTCTAGAGAAGGAGACTCCACAACCTCCCTGGACAGCCCCTGCCAGCCTCTGTCACCCTCACTGGGAAAGTCTTTCCTCGTGTACTATCCTTTATCAGGATGTGTATCACTCTGACAGTACCTGCAGCGAGGCCTCGCCCAAAGCTCCCAGGAGACTGGCATTGCCCTGCAGCCCTGAGAGGGGCCCACTTCATTATCTCATTTAAGGCTATAGCTTGATTTCCAATTTAATTCCTAGGCATGTAACAGAACACACTATTAGCAACTAACGTCTGAGAAACAGAAGGCCCTGTAGCATCATACTGTCTATACTTACAAGCCACTGAACCATGGAATGTCAAAAATAACAGAAACTACTGAGATTTGCTGTATTAATTTCTGCTGATCCATCTTGACAGAAACTGTCTTTCCCTGACTGTAAATACCTGTTGCAATCAACAGACCCTTTCTAACACTGGCTCAGGGGAGCAGGCAGCCAGCCTGCTGACCAAGCCTCCTGTTCCACACAGCCTTAGGGACCTGAAGGGCTCACAAGCTCTTTACCAGCTCTCCCCTCTGCCACAGCAGACCACCTGGCACAGTGCAGCTGGGCAAGAGGGAGCATGATGGACACTGCTGCTGGTTTTAGGAAGCTTTAGGAAGCAATAGCAGGGCTGCAGAACCTGACCCCCAGAGTCTGCTCAGCCACCAGCAAGGAGTACCAGCTCACCTGACTGTGTTCATCCCAGAAATAAGAGAAAAAAACCCAACCAAACCAGAACTCTGATTTTCTCTATCAGCCTTCTTTGGGTGCCTGTGCACACTAGAGAGCCCGCGGGTCGGCTCCAAGGAGCAAGCAAAAAAAGTATTGCTTAGAAAGAAGCAAAAACCAAAAGAGGCTCATGCTGTGACACTGGATTCATTTCCTAAACAACCCCTAAGCACGGCAGCTATTTGGATCTCAGTTCTTAGCTCACGTCCATAGCTGGAAACACAGCAAATTTGCATTACTTTTCTGCTTCTGTAATTGCCACAGGCAGGAGCTGGATGGGATGCGAGGTCGTTTGCTATGACGCTTCTCTGCTTGGACTTGCTTTGGAAATCCACGTTTCTTACCTGAGTCCGAAGGGTTTCTCACTCTGCCTGCGCCTGCCCTCTCCTGGCAGCCTGCTGGTGGCGAGGACAGAAGGGACTTGCTCATCACAAACCGGTTTCATGCAGAGACCAGGGTCCAAAGAGGATTTACACAAAGGTTTTCAGTGGCTCTAGTGAGTGCCAGAGGTTGGTTTTTTTTTTTGGCGATGGATTAATCTTCCTGGGTGAACTATGCCAGAGTACTGTACTTTCAGGTGTATGTAAAATAGCTAATATTACAGGTAATCAGAGCAAGGGGAAAATGGCCTTTCTGAATAAATTAAGAACAATTTTTTTTTCCTCCCATCTAGCTGTTTTGGTCAGTAGCTCTTGTATTTTACAAGAGTAATTAACACCTAAACCATCAACCTGTACTCTGAATGCTCTATAGTTGTGAGATCTGTGTGCTCATCAGCTCCCATTTCACACTGCCTATCCAAAGAGATGAAATAATTCTGACTACACGGTCACATTGACATAGCCTTCTCAATTATAGAATCACAGAATTGTCAGGGCTGGAAGGGACCTTAAAGATCATTTTGTTCCAGCCCCCCTGCCCATGGCAGGGACACCTCCCACTAGAGCAGGGTGCTCAGAGCCCCATCCAGCCTGCTCAGGTACCCTCACCCTGTCTTCCGTGCAGCCCAACAGCATCACCACCTCACCCTCTCCTTTCTTTGGTGGTTGACAGCCGAGGAGATGATGATGATGATGATGACAAGCTCCTCCTGCTGCTGCAGAAGCCACTTAGCACTGCTTTGGGTCAGAGGTAGCTCAGGATCTCGTTTACCAGCTCCCCACAGGGTTGGGGCAGGCTCTGGAGTTGTTGCTGCTGTTTCTGCATCTCCCCCTCAGTTTTCAGCTCTGCACTTCAGGGAGTAAACTCAGACTCAAGTTCCTGAGCCCCAGCTTTCACATAAGACTGTGAACAGCCTCAGGAAACAAGAAACCAATAAGAAATATTATGCTTTAGAACTTGAACAGAGCTCAGCTGGCTGAAGACAAGCTTCAGAGCCTGCTCCAAAGTCTGTGAAGCTGGTGGTAATGCAAAGACTCCCCTTGACTTCAGAGGGATGAAGTCCCAAGGGAAGAGTGAGTTGATAGCTGACCTGCTTTGCCTCACAGCACAGGAGCTGTACCACAAATCTCTGTGGTGCATCAAGTTACAAGCAAGTCCTCTTGGCACTGCAGATGCTGCAGGAAAGATGAACATCAGGTTTGGGGCTCCCAGGGTTTTTTTGTTGTTTTTGCTTTTGCTGAAAGCTGCTGTCACAGGGAGACTCCTTGGCTGATCTGATTCTGTTCAAGTATTTGTGCTTCAGAGTCACCTAATTTAGTTAAACAAATTACAACCTCACACAAAATCTTGGCATTTAAGAGCATTCCCATGCTCATCTATCCTCTCCTTGCTAATATTTACTCATACCCTTCCCTCTATCCCCAGCCACACCAGTGCCATCAAAGCTTTCTCATCAGACTCCTTCCTTAGACTTTAGGCTCACAAACAAACAGCCTCCTTTGCTGCTCCCCCCACAGAATACCAGGGTATAAAGGGCAAACCACAGCAGGGACACAAATACCAAATTATTAACAACAGACAGGAGTAAAACCCTTCATATAGGAGATTCCATAGGAAAGCCTGGGCACCAAGCAACACGATGTGTTGCAGGGCAAGCACTTTAGCATCCAATTTCTAACAGTTGTTTAAGCAAAGGGGTTTTCCTTCCCCACTGGCATGGGCTAAGGAGGTACAGCCTCTTCTCCTCATCTGGGTGCTAACCCATCAAACTGGGGTAACCTGCTGCTTTACAGTTGTCCCCTCGTGTCCTAAAGCCTCATTCTGTACAAGTGCTGGGCTGTGCCTCCAAATTATACATAGTAGAGGTAGAAAAATGGTGTAAATTAACCTTCTTTTAAACCCAACCTCTCATTTAAAGAAAAACAACCACCAAACAACTGAATTTATTCATTATAGCTTAACAGCTGTTACTTTTAAAGTAGGGGTTTGCAGAAGCTTGTCAGTCCACAGTCACCCTTTATTAAAATCCTGGAGGTCAATATGGCAATAATTGCCCTCTATTGAATAGATAAATTATACACAACAAAAAATCATCATAAACAAAAAGTTGGGAGCTTTTTCCCCCTCCATCTTTCACAGTATCTTTTAGCTTACTGTATATCACACAGTATGTATGGTTTCCATTATGGAAAAAAAATAGGATGTTGAGTGTGACAGGCTGCAATTAGAGTGTAATAGAAAGCAGGGACACTGTAACAGTCTGTGTTCACACAATGGGATCTCAGTCTTGGCTGCCTCTTCCTTCTGCCTGCTGTAATAACCATCATTAACACCATGAGCAGGTCAAAGCTCTTTTCTTTGCAAGTCTGTTCCATAAAAAGTGGTTTTGCACTGACCATACTAAACATGAATGGAGATAAGAAATGAGCTTCTCTCTGGCAGTGAATTTGAACTGTGAATTCCAAAAGCATCACAGATCAAATTCAACCTGAATAAACATCAGACCTCTGTACAAATCAAATTAGTTTTGAAAATGCTTCATCATGAGGCTCCCAGTACTTTCTCCAACCAAGCAGAGCAATTTTTATTTTTTTTTTTCCCCCCGAGGTTTGGAAATAAACAAAATTCCACAAGTCTGTAACTTAGTTCAGCTTGCAGAAATGCTATTCATTTTCATTTTACCAAGACTGGCTCCTACTTTAATGTTGGGCTAACTCCAAATCCATGAAAGCGTTGAAGATACAATCAGCAGCCCTGTCTGAGGAAGGCCAGGGACACTTGCAGGTGGCAGTTTGCAAGAGGCTGCTACCAAATTATCAAAGGACAGAGTACTATAGAAGGTACAATGGGAAGGGGGAAAAAACAATAAATAAAATCAGAGGTACTGGGTAGGAATAAAGAGACAATGTTGGAGCAAAAGGGTTGGTAGACTCATGAAAGATCTTGAATTTGAGAAGAAGTGTGGCCACCTTGGTCACACAGGAATTCAAAGAGAAGAGAAATTGCACTGGGGAAAGCTCAACTTCACTGTGTAGTCTCTGGATTGAAAGGAAAATTTGTCCATACAAGGATGCAAGAGGAAAAGAGGTTGCAGCAGCCAACACACGAGATGTTCAAAGAGACCTTTAGGGTGGAAGGGAGAAAATATAACCACAGTAGGTGTTATCTGGCTGGGGCTGTTCTGGTCTCTTCTGAAGAGCTGGTGAGGAAGCTGGCAGGGAAAGGACTCTGCTGGGCTCCACAGAGTGGCTCTGGTAGTGAACACGAAGCCACGTGTCACCAGGGTGAAAGCTCTGGAAGGTCGTTTCCCTTCTCTGGCTGTCTCTGCTTTCCCCTGCAAGCATGTTTTCCCCCTGTTCAGATGTTGGGATAAAGCAGGTTTCTCAGTTGCAGTTTCCAAAACAGGCTGACGGGTGGTTTGCTTTTAAAAAAATTATTTCTTATGACCTTGGCTGGAGAAAACCCACAAATTACTCCTCTGCTATTTGGCTTCCCCACTCCTAGGAAGCAGGGAGAAGCCCATTTCAGCAGTCCCCAGTCCATGCACCTCCGTGGCAGCTGCCTGGTGTCTCCCAGGGTTCAGCTCCAAGAACTCAGCTTTTCAAGAGAGCCAGTTTGATACTGAAAACCACAGTACAGACAGAAATAGAACAGCACACGTGTCTAATTACTGCTCCTCTGCTGCCCTAACAATTAAGAGTAATACTAAACGATCTGTAGGCTGTCACCTTTGCACCCTGGCTGTGTGTGCTCTGAAGGGTTGATTTCACACTCAGGGAGGGGGGAGGGCACACAGCACACGAGAAAACAAAGACCCCTATTTTTCTCTGAGGTAGGGATTTCTTGGGAAGGCCCTTGCAGCAGTTTGTTGCAGTTGTTTGCCACTGAAAATGCTGCCAAACGTTCAAACGAAACAAGCAAAGATTTGACATTTCTGCAGAAAATAAAGTCAATCACTGGGGCTGTGATTTTCAAAGGGAAATTAAGTGGGACAACCCTACTGAAGAGCAGACCTAAAATACTGTGAATATTGCTGCCTTGCTGTGACCAAATTAACTTCTGTGTGACTCAGAATAGACCTGACAACTCCATATGTGATCTGAAATAGCTTCATACAACGCAAGACTCTTTCATTCACTTCCATTAAGAAGGTTTTCTGCCTTACACAGCCTCACCATGGGCAAAGGTACAATGCTAATGAGATGGGGTCTTCAGTGAAGGACAGACATGAGAAAGAAAAGCCGGGTGCCATAGACAATGGTGCTCACAGGAAGATGGAGTAGATACATTTTCTATTGAAAAACCTGCCCTCTTTGTTCGAGGAAATCTAAGTGGTCTCGTTTCTCTGCTGCAAACAATTCACTTCTTCCTTCTAGCAGAAGGGAGCTGTGGGGATTTGAGGTAGGAGAACATTAACCTCAAGGGAGAAGCCCTCTCTGAAGTAGACCTACATACACCAGTCACTCGTGGCTGCCTCAGAAACACTGGTTTGCTGCTTGACCTATTTCTGGCTTCGGCAAAGGAGAAGAAAAAAACAACCCACCGTTGATTTTGCAAGTTCTGCAGAATAAACCAGAGCAAACCCAGTGTTTGTTTTGCTTCCTGGGGATCTGTCCGAGGTCACTGGAGACACTACAGAGATTTAGAACAGGAGATAAAGAGAACTTGTTTTCAGATCAAGAGGTTGATACTTCCTAAAGCTACTCACCAGTCCCAGATTTTTCCTTCCTACGAGACTTTGGTAGAAAAAGAAATCTTATAAGGGCCAAAACCTGTGAATGATGAAGTGACTGATTTTCCCCAAAGAGGGGAAGTAGGAAGTTTGGAGTGGGCTCTTAAATACTAGTGATAAATGACAAACCTCCTCCCAGGCTTGCAGCCTGAGTCATGGCCACCAGCATCTTTTCTCTGCAGTGCTCTCTTGCCCCTCTTGGGCAAGCAGAGGTGAGCAGGCACCATTTCTGACAGGTTTCAGTCAAAGGCTCCAACTTCTAATACTTGTGTCTGTGAAGGGCAGAGGCAGCAAAGCAAAGGCTGGCTCTGAAGTGTAGTTTCCCAGGCACGTGCAGCACTGCTGGGGATTGCATTTACATCAGCTAAAAGTGCATAAACTGAAAGCCACACACCAGCTGCAGTCACCTTAGAAAGAAGAAAACAAGTGACATCTGCCCATGCAGAGCAAAGTGAACTGGGAAGCAGGTGACACCACCATGATGACACCCATTGTGCTATTGTTTTCAGGAAAAGATGAACGCAAGAGCAGCCAGGCTGGGTGAGAGGAGAGGTCTTTTTGGTGCTCTTCCCTGTCCCTGACAGTAGCTAAGTCATAGAGACTGGGAAAGCCTGTAGCAAAACTTCCCCAGAATTTTTTATCCAAGGTTTTAGGGAACTGAAACCCTCCTCTGAGATACACAGCAAAGAGCTGGCAACGCCAGTGTGTCTGCACAAGTCCTGTGCTTGGAAACGTGCGAGGAAAACACACTTTGAGGACGTCTCAAAGGAAAAGCTGAGGTTCCCAGCTACAGCAAAGCCGAGTGAAATGGCTCCGTGGTGAGGAGTGCCTCCAGCAGGGGTGCAGAAGAGGCAGGCAGCAGGGCAGGTGCTTTGTTCAGCAGGTCTCCCAGCTACAGCCGATGCAGTTTAGTGTACATCTCGGGAGGGGGCAGGCACAGGAAAGGGAACCTGCGGGACATGCTGCTGCTTCTACTCCCACGTCTACCTCAAGCAGCCCAGCCACCCACTGTGATCTCCCCATGGCTGACACAAGCTCAAACAGAGCACAAAAACACTGATCCATTTGCTACGATGCAATAAATCATGCGTGAAAGCAGAACAGGACAATCAGCTGTCATTAACAAAGTGCTGCATACAGGAGCTACAGAATAAATGAATGTTTTGTCATGGAGGGTCTGTTCCCATGCCTGAGGCCAAAATGCTTGATCAGCACCTTGCAATCAAACCTGCGAGACTGAGTTATCAGATATGTTTGGTATTCTGAGAGGGGAGGAGGAATTTCAGAGGGGCTGGAGAAAGAGCAGTTTCTCCCTAGCCAGAGGCTGTGTCTGCCAGTAAGATGATGAAAGAACATCCAAGCTGAAAACAAGGGCAGAGAGGTGGGAAATTCCCTGTATTAGAAGTGTAACTAGCATTTTGCTAGTGGGAAAAGGCAGGTGAAGGAGATAAAAAAACTAAGTTCCCATCTGCTTCTAAATAGACATTTCTTTTCAGCAGTTCAGACCCAGAAACTCCACTTCAAATATTCCCTCTCAGAAACTGGAGAGTTAAAAAATCTGCAAAGGAATGCTGCATCTCACCTGGGAATGCAAGGAATACAGAGAGGTGGTAGGAGGAAAGAGACCACAAGGGCCATTTGTGCTGTTGTAAAGCTGCTTGCACAGTCACAGCTGGTGAGAGGCACATCTGCCACAGAGGCTGCAAGCCTTTGGGAAGGAATAGAAGGACCCAAAGGACCAGGCCCTGATCCTGTGTCCTCATACATGTGCTTCTCCTGCTGAGAAGCCAACCTCTGTGATGGCACTTCTCAAAGAACTGCCTGTCCTTAGACCACCACTGGCATTACAGTGCCACGAAATGCAGGATGCATCTGACAGGGCCTGTCTGCTCTCTCTATGGCCAGATAGCCTTTGTGATCCACCAGCATGCATCTACTGGCTATGGGTGCAAACTGGACAAAGACACCAGAGAGAGAGACAGAAAGGTCATCTTGGCAGGGGCTTGTTTTAGACCTCCCTGCTTCCTTTTGCTGCCACCATTTCTAATTTGATCCCACAGTCGATTTCTTGGATCCAGGATTGTGTTGCTAGTGTTCCCATGTAGGGCAGAAGGAGGCTAGAGACTCTTTCATATCTGTATCCTATAGCAAAAGCCTATTTGGAAAGTGATAAGATGAGCAAGTTTTTATCAGTTGTTTCTGTGACTGCAGATACTGCCTGCCCAGTTCTGTGGTTGCTGTTCCCCCAGAGCTCTTAAAGGCTCTAAGGCTATTTATTCCCTTGGGAATGAAAATAAATCACTCCAATCGGTGCTACAAAACAAACTCCAGTGGAAATGTTATCACTGGTAACAGATTTAGCCTTCAGGACCATGTGCTCATTTGAATTTTAACATTTCAAAAGAGTTTCCTGGGGCACCATGTAAACACAAGGTATGGGCAGCACAAGCAGATACGAACTGAGTGGAGTTACATTGCTGGAAGTTATTTATTTCTGCATCTGACAGCTTCTGATGAAAGCTTGACTCCTTACTCCCTCATGCCCCCTGTGCATTCAGGACACCGGAGTGACTGGGAGAAGGACAAGCACAAAGGAGGCATTTCCATCTTAATGATTACACTGATACCTTCCTCTCTAGGACACCTTCCTGCCACCCAAATATCTGGGAGAAATAAAGCATTTACTGCCTTCACAAACCCACTGTGCCCGATTCACACTACTGCCACAATTCCAGCAGTCCCCAAGGTGCCATCGTTGCACTCCTGCTTGCCACTGCTGCCATTAGTGTGCTGATTCATGCTTGATGGGACAAAAAAACCAGGTTGGGGATTCCCCATCTTCTCAGGAAAACAAACAAACCAACCCCAAACAAAAAACAACCAACAAAACAACACCAAAAAAACACAAACTAACCAAACTAAAACACTGAAACATGTCCAGAGAAGGGCCAGGAGGATGCTCAGAGGCTGGAGCAGCTCCTCTGAGGACAGGCTGAGAGAGTTGGGTGTGTTCAGCCTGGAGAAGAAAAGCTCCAGGGAGAGCTTCTTGTGGCTTCCAGGATCTGCAGGGGCTCCAGGAAAGCTGGGGAGGCATGGGGTAGTGACAGGTCTGGAGGGGATGGATTAAAACTAGAGCTGGGTGGATTCAAATCAGCCATGAGGAAGAGTTTCTTCCCCAGGAGGGTGTGAGACCCTGGCCCAGGGTGCCCAGAGAGGTGGGGGCAGCCCCATCCTTGGCAGTTTCTCAGGCCAGGCTGGCTGGGGCTCTGAGCACCCTGCTGCAGTGGGAGGTGTCCCTGCCCTTGGCAGGGGGTTGGAACTGGATGAGCTTTAAAGGTCCCTTCCAACCCTGACAATTCCATGATTCTATGAAAACGATGAGTTCTCTGTAAGCTATGAGCTGGAAGAGGGAATCTGTCAATATTTTGTGTCATCCTGCCAAACCCAAACTTTAAATACACCTGCTGAGTTGAATAAACAAGCTGGGGGGAGAGGGGAAAGATGTGCAAGCAAGGCTCTTGGCTGTTCAAAATGCAGAGCCAAGACCTTGCCCTCCAAGACTGTCACAGCTTCTCAAATAATAGGTTTTTCCTCCTCTTCCCTTGTCAACAGGATGGTACTTTCCTAAAATACAGATAATTTTCCTAAAATACTCAGCTTTAGCCCTGCCTAGCAGAAGCCAGCTGAGGCCACACAGTGCTGAACTTACACCAAACTGAAAGCAGGATCCAGCAAGCAGCAATCATACAACTTGCCCCCTAAAAATGGAGCCACTCAATAGCAAAATGAAAGCAGCCCCTGCTGTGCCAGGCTGAGGTCAAACAAGAACCAAGGCAGTGGAGACAGCACAGAGGAGACACTGCATCCTCCTCATGGGAGCTCAGAGAGCAGAGCAGGGTGTTGTCTTTGCAAGGAAAAATTCTTTGGCACACAAAGCAGGCTGTGCTCAGAAATACAGGGATTTCTGCCTTCTCCCAGTTTAACAAAGGGATGCCTGATCAAAGAGAACTGGAGCAGAGCCATCCTAGCATTTCCTAATTGCACCTACTTGGGCGTTTCTCACACCACGATTTTTTCTTGCCCACTCTCTGTCTTCCTGAACCAATTCCTGGTCTAGCTGGATGGTGTCCAAGGGTTGCTGCCCTGTAACAGGTGATAACAGCCCAAGGAAGAGGGAAAGGGAGAAGCAGCAGCATGAAAGACTGAGAGCTCAGAACAAGTTTTAAGTCTGGCATTTAGGAAAACTGTAATGTGAAAAAAACTGCCTATAGAAATAGAAAACTAAAAGATGTGGAGGCCCTCATCATCAGTCTTAGAGGCTGGCTGCTCAGAGAAACCAGCTTCTAGGTCATGGACTCATCTGCCAGGTGGCACATCTTTTACAACTGAAGCTTTAGCACAGATGGGCTGGAAACAACCAAACCAAACAATGGCACTGAAATCCCCACTGAACCTCAAAACCACACAAATGGTCCCACGAGCGCGTGCAGGAAAAACTGTCACAAATGTGAAAGGCTTTGTCATTTCAGATCTTCCTTAAAAGACAGGGTCCTTCAAATATAAGGAATTCAGGAAATGAAGGGGATTTATGACAACAGAAGTTTCTGTTAGTCTGCTTATATTGGTGAGTCAGAGTGGCTGCTGAAAACCAGGCAAAGTGGTTTGGTCTTAAGCATCCTACATTCAGAGCATTAAGAGCAACATCCAGAGCCATATTATCTGCTTTACAGTTCCAGTTCCATAGGATTGTCCCAAATATCTGCTGGAAGTGGTGCTTTTATTCACATCTTATTTCTTTATAAGGTTTAACAAAGGATGCTATGGCAGAAGGTCACCCCTCCATCCCCCCAGAGCTGCTCCTGCAGTCAGTAGAGACTGGCCACATCCCTATTTAACTCTGCAGTCAGCCACAGAATGCTAGGGATTAGGAGGTCTTCTAATTAGAAGTCATTTGAAAGTGTTTAAACAAGACAGGTCTCATTTCTGAAGGCAGACTGCCCTCTTCATTTGGAAGCCCCTCACCCTCCTCGTTTCTTTTAGTACAGACCAGTAGCAGAGAAAGGATTTCTACTGAAATAACAGTAAAATAAAAATCCAAAGCCAAAACTCTCATCTCTCCCCGAGAAGGAGAGAATCCAAGCTTTAGCTCGGCAGCCTGATCTCCCGGAGTGAAAGACAGCAGCGAGCAATCGGCTCCGCAGCGCACAGACCGCAGAGGTCTATTTCCAAGGAGCACCTGCCCCCAAGAGGGCAGTGTGAGATCAAATATATTGAATTTTGGGAGCACCCCCCTCCCGCCCAGCCCAGCCTGGCGTGCCTGAGCTCCAGGCTCTGCAGAGACTGTCGGCAAACACAGGACAACGCCTGGTTTCTTTCTTTTTTTTTTTTCAATGGATTTATTTTCCTTCCCGTTTTTGCAACTCTGCCAGCCTCACGATAGCTCGTGCAGGGATAATCAGAGCTGTGAAAGAAGCCATCTCAGTGATGAGCTGAGCACCTTCAGGAGGTGTTTTAGCACACGACTCTAGAGCAACTGATGAAATCAGCATCTGACAACGTTCATAACATTTAAAGGCATTTAATCATCTGCTCCGTAGCTGTAACACATCACCACCAACTTTCCAACTCTCTGTGCTACAGGCTGCTGTCTCCTAATTACAGGCCAAATTCTGCAGTCCTTACTTGGCCACAAGTTACAAGACAATTAAACCTCTTTCTGAATGCATAATGTGATGAGGTGCTCCACAGGCAGGCAAGTAAATCAGTGTAAGGAAGAAATTCAAGTATTGTTCATTTGGGATAGTGACCCACAAAACACTCACTTGGTTTTGTAACTTAATTGGATTTAACAGACATAACCTGATAAGAAAAACTTCTAATTTCCACGTTTCTCTTGCATCTCATCACCACCCAATTCCATTTCCACTAATCCTAGAAGCATTTTCTGCAGCCTTTGAATTCTCTGCCTTGCTTAATGCTTCACCTGAAGCCAGACATGACAAAACCCCAGCCAGCTCACCCAGTGACAGGAACAGCAGGCACACAGCTACAGTAAGCAAGTCCAGAGCTGTAGCAGGCATTTCAGCTATGAAAAGAGGTTTGTGGATGCTGAAGGTGACCAGAGGAATGTTTCCAGATCTCAGGACATGTACAGCACAGAGCCCCAGGTCCCACCCAGCCTTGTCTTACTGGCTGCCCAGTGCCCAGGGGGTGTCTCAGCACGCTCTCTAGGCTCTTCCCCTGCCCTCAAGGACAGGCTGGATGAGCAAACTTAGACCCTTCTCCTGACATGGAAGCCTGTCAGCACTGCATGTCCCGAACCTTCCCTTTGGCTCATGAGGATGTTTGGAGGATCTCCCTGGTAAGTACACAGGAATCAGCCACTTGAAGGCCAAGACAAGCACCTGCATCATGAGCCAAGGAAGAAAAAGCTTCTTAGCTTTGGGAAGGGAGGTGATGGGAAGGAGCCCTATGAACAAAGACAGAGGGAAGCCAACACCTCTGGCCAGGAAAGGGGTGTGGTGGGCTCCTGAGGCTGAGTCCCCCTCTCTGCTCCCATCTCTCCCCAGCTCTGCTTCTCCCTGCTCAGCAGGCATTCCATCACTGAAAAGGATGCTTCCCTAGCAGCTAGTTTTCCTTAGCTCTGATAAGCCAGCCATGATTTCCCACTTACTGGAAAGATGGAGGTATAAGTACTCACTTCTTGTTTCCAAAAACGTCCTGGTGAAAAACCTCTCAGGGAGCCCGACAGGGGAGCACTCCTCCAGCATAACAGCCTGCTAAACACACTTAGCCCCTTCTTTTCTCCCCCTCCCCTCTACTTTATTGCCTTCAGATTTGAAATTCTTGGCAGGTGCTGCCTGGTGATGCCAGCTGCAAAATCATGTTTGCAGAGCAGCCCATTAACCCTTTCCATCCTTCATCTCCTTTGGCACTGACAAGCTGCTCTGAGAAGTGGTGGCAGGGACTATTGTGATACATCCATTCCCTCTGGTGGCTTACAAGCCCATTTTATACCCCTCATGCAGTTAAAATTCTTATTTACATAAGTGATATTTCTTGCACACAAGACATGCCAGTCTCAGGTTCCTCTCTGGTGGCTGAACAACCTTGGTTAATCAAATGGGCAATTTTCTGCCTGGTGTTCCCCTCATCCCCTCCTAGGGGACCTCCTACTAGTCCCACAACCAGCTTCAACAGTTTATTCTTTTAGAACAGGAGGCTAAGGGGAAGATCTGATGGCAAACAGCTGTGGGGATCACAGCTGCTTGTGAACACCAGGAATGTGAGGTCCCAAATGTCCTTATCCTCCAAAGGGATAAAAACCCCAACGTTAAACAAACACTAATTCTTGAAACATGAGATCCAAGAAAGAAAAAGAAAAAGCAGCACGTTACCAGCTTCTGCCTGCCTGGGACTTTGGTTTTCTCCATTGCCAGTGCTGCTGCTGCTGCCAGGAAGGAGACCATAGACAAATTAAGGCTGCAGTTGTACTCACACACACATGCAGAGCTTCCATCAAACAGAGATGAAGCTTGGCAATTAGTTTTGTAGCTTTGACTTTCCAGGACCATTTAACATCAGAGCCTAAAATAACCTCCCCAACAGCTTGATTCTGCAGGAGAGGATCTAGGGCAAGGACAACTCTGTTCCAGAGACAGCCTGGGGTCAGTCTGCTTTTCATGGGATCTGCTTCCCTTTTCCAGCTGCTCAGATATTACCCAAGCCAATGATTAATTACCTTTAAATAGCTCAATGAATAGTACTTGGCAAGTAAGAGGCAAACAGCATCACTAGAAAAATTAGAGTACTTGCCAATAGTATTCTTTACTGGCTCTGCAGCTGTACCTGTGATGTTAGCTTCACCTTGGATTGTTCCTTTTGGTACTGATGCCTACAGAATGAAGTGTAGCTCCAAGAGACTACAGAATTCAAATTTTTCAATAATCAGAAAAAAAAACTTCACAATTTCCAGTAGCCTTCAGCACCTGCAGCATCAAGATGAATGGCAAATAGTGCTACAAGCAGTGGGTTTCATTTCAGGCCCATGTTCTCTGTGCAAGTAGGACAATCATGTGAAAACAAAACAAAACTAAAATCAACTATGTCATAAAACATGGAAAGCTTTTGTTTCAAGAACTTTTTTCACTTGCTGCTGGCAAGAAGTTCTTGTTCAATACAGTACCTGCTAGGAAAAATTGTGGTTACGCTTTGAGCTATCTATGATGTCAGGCAAAAATATTACCAGTAGTTATTTTTACTTCTTGTGCAGCTTTTTGCCCATTCCCATGGTGCAAAGCAATAAAGTCTGGCCATAGACTGGCCACCAAGTGGGACATTCAAGAATTACTTGGCTGGTCTTGAAAGTTACAGCCCCCAGGAAAAATATTTCTGCTTGTGTGGAAGTAGAGGTATTTGAAGTACCCCCAAGGGCTCCGTGCAAGAGCAGAGGTTGTTCCACACATTGTAATCTACAGCCTCATAGCATTAGCTATAAGACCATGGTTTGTTTTGGCTTTTAGGACATCTGCATTAACAGGAGCTACATATGTATGTAGACTTGTGCCAGCAGGACCCACACTGCTCTCAACAGCACTCACTCACATGTGAAATCCCTGCCCCAGAGGTGTCAGTCTGTCATCAGATCAGAGAATCATAGACCATAGAATCACAGAATGGTGGGGGTTGGAAGGGACCTCTGGAGATCACTGAGTCAAACTGGCCTGCCAGAGCACCAGGACAGGTCACACAGGAGCAGATCCAGGTGGGTTGGAAAGTCTCCAGAGCAGGAGACTACTTTAGCAGCCTGGGCCAGGCTCTGTCACTCTCTCAGGGAGGAAGTTTTTTCTCATGTTGAGGTGAAAATTTCTGTGTTTCACCTGCTGCCATCATCTCTTGTCCTATCCCAGGGCACCACTGAACAGAGCTTGGACCCTTCTGCTTGACCCCCACCCTGCAGAGATTTGTCACCATTGCTCAGCTCCCCTCTCAGGCTGCTCTTCTCCGGGCTAAACAGCCCCAGGGCTCTCAGCCTTAAATCAATGGCAGGCACTCTGAGCCCATCTGGCTGCTCTGCCCCTTCTGCCCTCATGCCAGCAGGACTCCCTGCAGTCCTGCACTGATGGATTGGGTCACAGGATGGAGGACTTCGGGGACAGTGGGATCACAGGGGAGAGGGAGAAGTTTCCAAAGCATGTGTGCTCTATGGTCCTCTTGTTAGCTCAGTTGTTTGCCACCCAAAAGGCACCACACAGATATGTTTGCTTAACCCTGATGTTCAGGTTGCACACTGGTGATTTCCCAGTTATCAGCTGCCTCACAGACAGGCTTTTCCTGCAAGAGAAGACCTACTAGTGAAAAATAGATATGCAATGAGGCAGAAAGAATAAAAAAGAACCCTCCTCTGTTACATCTCAGGGATTGCTTGTTCTTCTCTGGTCAGAGGTAGCTTTATACTGTGCAGAAGGTTGGAGACCATCAGCTGCATTAGCTTCTCAGTAAGGTGGAATTACCCCCAGGGAACACCATACTCTGGGATTGTAATACAGGCAGGACCCAGGCAAGGTCAGCTCAGAGCTCCTTCTGGCTTTGGTATAAACTGCTGCCCAGTGCAGCTTGATGTCTGGTGAGTAGTCCAGTCCTGGGCAATGCAGGACTCACTCTGGGTGAACTCAGACAGGGTGGTGAGTTGTTTCTTGGGAAGGTCTCTGATGTCCCTGCTCTGCACAGTAGTGTGAGTGGTCGGTCCTTCAGCAGAGGAACCTACTGTGAGTCAGTCTGATGCATGACCATGCTGCCAGAGTCAGAAAACATCCCCCAGCATGAAACCCCAGACAGAGGGCTCCAGGAACTGATACCTCTGCAGACCAGCTCCTCTGGCTCATGTACCAGATTTAACAAACCAGTAATTGCTGTCTGATTTCTAATTACTCTCATTCACGAGAGCAATGGAACAAGTCAGTTCTATAAACACAGTTTTGATTCCAAAAAATGTACTCAAAATCTCAGAAGCTTGGCATCCTTTTATATGTTGGTGCTTAGTACCCTACAGAAGTATATTGGTGTGACCTAAATATGTCACTTGAGGTGGGGGGATTGAGAGCAAAGGGGACTTTTTTCGGTGCATTTTTACACCAATAAATGTTGTGCCAGCAGCGAACAAGGGGAAACCCCGGGGGTTTTTCTGAAATCTAAGCCCATCCCTCCTCACCTTCTGCCTGCCAAGCTGAAACCTCTTCTTCGTGCCTCTCTCTGCCTGTCTCTGGAGCTCTTTGCAGCGGTCCCAGGCTATTCTGCAGCTCGCAGAGCTTTAGCCTGGAGCGCACAGGAGGGGGAGCGGTTGCTACGGCGGCTGCTCTGTCCCGGATTTCAGCAGGATTTGCTTTCCAGTCTCCTTCAGACGCTGCTCACGGGCTCTGCAGCCCTCGAGATGCTCCTGCAGCATCTCACCGCACAAAGCTTTTTCTAGGCTCAGAGGAGGGCTTTCTGAGTCTGGAACTGTCCATCTCGGCCAAGCTGGACCCCTCCCAAAAGCTCCCTCAAGAGATGAAGAGGTACCAGCAATGTGGGACTCCACAACATTGCTCCTTACGTGGTCTGTAGCCTCTGCTTTGGCTTTTCCACCACGGTTTGGCCAACACCTCTCCTGGTTATGCTATTATAGGGGCCTTTGAATAAGTTTCCCATAAGTGAAAAGGCTTTGGGAACACGTTTGTGCTGTGAACTCCCATTGCTGTGTTTGAAGATGTGCTGAGCATCAGCCAAGCTG
>JAOEGS010003943.1:61343-74792 GCA_025447755.1 Corythornis vintsioides
CGCCCACAAAATGGCGGCCCTGCCCACACAATGGAGGCTCCGCCCACAGAATGGCCGTCCCACCCAGAAAATGGCGGCCCTGCCCATAAAGTGGTGGCTCCGCCCACAAAATGGCCGCCTTGACCACAAAATGGCGGGCCCCGCCCACAAAATGGCCACCCCCCCAAAATGGTCACCCCGCCCTCTATATGGCCACCCCGCCCACAAAATGGCGGTCCTGGAAATCAGCCAGAGTTCAAGTGGCAAGTGGTTTGGATGAGCCACGGGAGGCTAGTGAGGCTTCCTTGCAGCTCTCCCCTTCTCCATGAGGGTATTGATCTCACAGGGCCTGGTACTAATGATCCCAGAGCAGTTTCAAGCCTGAAAACAGTGCATTAGAAGGCTAATTATACAGATTACAAATAAAAACTACAATTAAAGACTCTGAACTAATTCACACCACTGGGAAGTGAGTTTTGGAGGAGAGCAAGAACCAGGAGGAGGCTCCTCACCCTGCCCTGGCAGACACTGTGATCATCCCTCCCCTCCTTGCTCTGCACCAGAGCAACCCCAGGGTCTCTGCATTGCTAAACCTGACACTTCCCTGCTCTCCTTTCCCCTTCAGGAGGGTAGAAATGCTTTAAAACCTTCTTGGGAGGTGCACAGGCGAAGGAAGCACCCCTTCCATGGCCGATGAGTCCTGCTAGCCCAGCTGTCAATCAAAGAGCCCTTGAACTTGGAACGAGCACCCGCGGGAGGCGTAACCAGTCCCACGGGGTTATCAGAGTCCCAATCAGTCCCATTGGAATCATTCTGCAATGTGACTCTGACCTCCTCAGGCTCTCTGTAACCCACTGGTGCAGAACAATCTGGAACGAAAGGGTCCTGCACCAAATAAATCACTTTCACTGGGGGAGCTGCTCACGATGCAAGACACACAATAGGTGTGTATTTAATCCTTCCTCAAGGACAAGAAGGGAAATGGTGAGAGATTGTACAAGGCAGCTCTGTGGCATGCCACCATCTATCTCCTGTCGGCCAACTTCACAGCCTGGGCATCATCCATGCACAGCCCTGGCATCAGCTCTTGCCATGCCCTACATCACAGAAACATGGAATCACAGAATGACAGAGGTTGGAAGGGACCTAGAAGATCATCTAGTCCAACCCCCCTGCCAGAGCAGGATCACCTAGACCAAGTCACCCCATGGGCTCACTAGAACACCTCCAAGGTGTTTAGACAAAGTCTGCAGCTGCCAGGGACCTTTGGGGTCTTAGTGACTATAACTGGCAACATGATAAAAGCACCTAAAGAGAAAGGGCAGAGGGCTGAGCACTGATGGCAGTTGGTTCTCTTTGAAGTGAAAGAGCTGCACAAGGGTGGGTGAGGTCCCTCCCCAAACTCCCCTCCCCTTCACCTGCCCCCTGCCCTGCCCTTCCCTTCATCCCTTCCCCTCCATTCAATCCCCTCCCTTCTCCCCCATTCCACTCCACCCCCTCCATTCCCCTTCCCCTCCCCCTATTCCCCTCCCCTCCATCTGATGCTGACCTTCCCTTGGGCCATTCTCCTGAAGCCTTTCCATTACTTCTCAATGACAGGTTAATTTAGGAGTGAACCTTTGACAGGATGGAACTAGGGGGTAAAATTATCCTGACTGCACAGTCTGCAGTCCATGGAGATGGCAGAGAATCAGAGAACCGTTCAGGTTGAAAAAGCCCCTTGGGATCATCCAGTCCAACCATTAACCCTACTCTACGAAGTTCACTCCTAAACCATGTCCCTCCAAACCACATCCAAACGACCCCCAGGGACAGACAGCAGAGCAGTTCAGGGGGTCTCACCTCTTGGTGTTACCACTCTTGTGAGCTGGCCTAGCTTCTACGAATTCACCCCAAGCAGTGGCACCAGGGAGCACATTTTGAGGTCCAGGGAATGGGGAGGGGGCTGCTTTTCACATCTGGCCAGTCCAGATGCTGCCAGGGAGGCTGGAAACGTGGTTGCTTGGAGCTGGTAGGAGGAGGAAGGGTCATAAGGAAAAAGCTCAGAGAGTCACGGTTGAAAGCTGAAGAACACACTCACACACACACACACACACACACACACACACACACACACACATATAAAAAAAGAGCACATTGTGTCCAAAGAAAGTTCAACGATTTTCCCAGCTTCTTGGATTGTGGGAACTGTGCTTTTCCAGGGAATAACTGTGCTATTTTTAGCATTTTTATTATTCCGTTTGTCACGAGCCGTCTCAGGAGACTATCAACAATCATGCTGCAAGCAGCATCCGACCACAAACACTTCCCCACATGTGATGTAGAACATCTGGAGCAGTTGGCTTCCAGAGCCTGCCAGCACCACGCTGCCTCCCCACCTTCCTCCTCCTCCCTTCCACCCTCACGGCCACTGGCAGACTGAGAGTAAAAAGCAGGGTGGAGAAAGCCAGCTCAGAAGCCCTGACAACACCCCATCCCTCTGCACCCCACACCCTCGGACTCCCAAGGAGGTGGATGCTTTGCTCCGTGCCAGCTGTGAGCACCAGCTCTGCCTGTGGGGACAACTCAGGGAAACCTCACCAGAGCCGTGGGGCAGGCGGATGGTAAATTCACACAGCAGCTCTTCAGGAAGCCTGGGGAGGGAAGGGGAAGGTATGAAAAAGGAATTGCAGAGGCAATGCCATTGTGATCCCAGCTGGAAGCTCGGTGGCGAGGGGGTTGGTGTCTGTGCAAAAAGCTGCACAGGAACAGGGAGAGGTTCTGGGCGCTGGAGCCGGTGAGAATCTCGTGGCAGGGGGAAAGGTTTCACACAGTCATTTATCTAGCATTGATATTTACTGCCTCTGAATTGGGCAGAGACCTGTGTCCCCACAGGGAGCCCTTGTCACAGAGTGACTTCCCAGCCCTTGTAGCACAGGGTCTGGGGGGCATGGCCAGGACTGAGGGCAGGAAGGACCAGACCACGCTGTTGCGGTGGCAGGGAAGGTGATGCCTTTGGCTCGTCCCAAAACTTGAAACCACAGAGTCAGTTTGACCTTTTAAAGAAAGAAACAGCTCAAAATCCAGAGAGGGCTTGGGCAAAAGGGGGTCACAAGAGAAAGGGGAACATCTGGCAAGACAAAACAGAGCGTGAGGAGAGAGCCATACCAAGGGAAGCCTCTAAATAACACCATGGACCAGGATTAGCACAGCAACATAAAACCAAATCAAATCTGCACCAGGCTTTGCTCCACCCTGGCTGGAGGGTAAAATTGTTAATAAAAAGAGAGAAAAATATCTTTACACAAGACATGGAATGGTTTGAAATGGCTCAAATCCATTAAAATCAATCAATCAATCAATCAATCAATCAATTCCCTAAGAGGGAATCAGACCAAATGCTAATGTTAGAAAAGATGAGTTTACAGAATTTTCAGAGAAAACTGTTGAGGAAGGGACTGAAGAACTGCACTGAAAAAAAAAAAGAAGATTATTGTTACTCAAAGACATGCTAAAGGAATTGCATACAAAACAGAAATGCCTTCTCTCCAAGTCACACACCAGTGTTGTACTGAAGATAAAACCCAGTCACCTGCCCTTTCAGATTTGATGGCAGTAAGTAAGATGCAGATACAGATGAAGGAGAGGTCTAGGAACAGAATTTTATTTGACTCTGGTGTCAGCATCATGCAACAAATTTCATGTGTTTTGTTTTTTAATGATCCTTGCCCAGCTTTCAGATGACAAAGGAAGATATACAAGTAAAAGGATGTGTAGTATTAGCACCATGGGAGAAACTGTCTTCTCTTTACAACTCCATTTGATAGACAGTTATAAAAGAAAACAGAGGAAAAGGAAAAAACCCAAACAACCTAGGTGACCTAGGGTTTTTCTTTTAAATATCTTTGATATTTAAATCTCAACATCAAGACTAAATAACTCATGTTCAGCAAAACTTGCTCTGTACACTGAGGAATATTTAAGTGTCAAATGACAACAATCACAAAGTCCCAGCTAAATATGCAAGGTAAAACTTGTAAAGGTCCAGAAAAGGAAATGAAACAGAAAATCCAAGTGAGGAATTTGTCCCTCTTCCCATCCTTCACAGGTGCACAATGAAAAGGGAATGTGTACTGGTTCTGGTTGGAATAGCTCAAATATCCTAACACATCCCATAAGACCCTCATTTCATGGGCCAAATATCCAGGTATATTTAGTCTAAAGTCTCCCATTTCCTACCTGGGAGCAGCTACAAACAGACTTCAAAGGTCTGTTTACCTTACTTTTGTACTCCTTTTAAACACTCCCTCCTTGTGGTGGTTACCGGAATGTTGCCAAGATAGCGACCAGCTTTACAAACATCCCATCATACTGAGCAGGAATTCTAACCAGGGTTCAGTAGTGTTAAATATCATGTTATCATGGGATGTCTTCTTAAGGCAAGGGAATAACTTCTCTGAAGTTTCCTGATTTTGCCTTATGAATCGATATTAAGATGGCCTTCCAGGATCTGCAGGGGCTCCAGGAAAGCTGGGGAGGAACTTTTGAGGCTCTGGGGCAGTGACAGGACTGGAGGGGATGGATCCAAACTAGAGCTGGGTGGATTCAGCTCAGCCATGAGGAAGAATTTCTTCCCCAGGAGGGTGTGAGACACTGGCACAGGGTGCCCAGAGAGCTGGGGGAAGCCCCATCCTTGGCAGTTTCTCAGGCCAGGCTGGATGGGGCTCTGAGCAACCTGCTGCAGTGGGAGGTGTCCCTGCCCTTGGCAGGGGGTTGGAACTGGATGAGTTTTAAGGTCCCTTCCAGCCCTGACAATTCTATGATTCTATTTCCTTCATAAGCATCTCTAATTACAATACTTGTAAAATTATTTACACTTGATTGAACTCTGAACCTGGCTCAGTTGTTAGAAGAAGGCTTCAAACTCAGATCCTAACAAAGAGGCAACTTTTTGCCACGGTTTGGAAGATGCCTCTGGATTGCTCCTACCTTTCGAGGTCATATGCTTGGACTTGAACAGCAACATTAAGGCAGCCAGTTAAAACAGTAAAAAACCACAGCAAAATTACTAACATGAATCCCAAACGAGTTGTGTATTTTCTTTTCAGACTGCTAACCAGAACATCTGCTGCAGGTGTTTGAAGGTGCAGAGCCAACACTAGTGCTGAACTACCCAGAGGAGCCTTCACAGCCACGAGCACTACACCTGACCACCAGGAGAGCAACCAGACTCTGAACTTTTCTTCATCTTTCCTTTATTTATGCTTGGACTTCCAGCACTGCACATCACATACCCAGGATCTTAATCCATCCTATATCAAGCCTGCAAAGATACAATCCTTTCTTAACTGTCTTTTGCATCAACAAATCAGTCACGTCCAACAAACCCTTCACTTGAGTGGTTCACTTCTATCTACAAATGCATCTCTCCTCTCCAGGATTTCAACTACTGTCTCTTGCTTGGCAGAGATGAAGTGCAATCAGTTCCACTGGAAGTTTCTCATGCAGCTCTTGATGGTGTTTTCCGTGCACACATTTCCATCAGGCACACAAGTGATATAAAATAGCTTGGAATACAAAAATATGGTTATAACATAGGAGTACCAAACAGCACACAATTAGAACAGGTTTATTACCATAATACCAATTTATATACAGACCCCCAAATTCAGGACTTTTTTCAACTCTTAAGTATTCTTCCCAAATTGACAACTGTAGCCTACACTCAAAAAGAACTGCAAGTGAACAACACGAGTCTGTTTTGGCCCCTACATTGTCTAAGCAGTCTGCACCAATCCTCTTTCTTGCACACACAAAAAAAAAGGTATTATAAATAATTTTTTTTTCACAAAATGTCACGTGTTTTATTGCACATTGTACATGCCAATAACTAAAAGAAAGGCTTGAACCTTTCGCTTGATAACTAGCTGTTTAAATACCTAGCATTTACTTCTGTTGTGAATACTATTCCATTTTTTTCAGGCTCTAACCTTAACTGATAATTTAAAAGGCAAACAAAAACAAAAAGCAGAATAAAAAATATGCCTCAAGCTGTATAGCTTTTGTGACAGAAACAAGCTTTTTAAATTTTACTGATTTCTACTGTATAAAGTCATTAAAAACATCTGACCTAATAAAAAATTCTGTTTCAAAATGTCTGCATTTTTTTACTACAAAATTATGCATATAGCTGCTTGTATAATCATATATTCCATCTCTTTTGCAGAATTAGATGCTATTGTGCTGCAGTGACTGAAAGATCGAGTTACACAGGTCCTAGTGTTAACTACAGCAGTTAGTGTGTCATTTCTCCACTCTGCCAGTCTCCCCAGCAGCAGAAGCAAGCAGCCCATCAGAACAGGTCAGTATAAAAAAACACTGGCTGCAAGTGGCCATCAAGCATCAAGACCTTGTGTAGTTCCTGTTAAGCAGATCTCTAGACTAAGGAATATGAATAATTTCTCTGTATTACGTGGGTTTACGGTATGCTGCACTAAAATATGACCACTGCACGAGGAGAATGGTTTGTGTGGGACAGGTAAGTGCCAGCTGGGAAAAATGCCTCACTGGGTAAAAATCTGAAGGTTAAAGGTTAAAAACCTTGGAGGTTAAACCTTGAAGGTTAAACCTTTGCAGGTTAAACCTCTGTCCTGAAGGAAAAGATTAAAAAGTTGGTCAATCGCGTGTTTTGCCAAGGGTTTCTAAAGCTCTTAGCCCCCACCAGCTCCAGAAAGGGATCAAACCAGCAAAACCAAACAACTCCAATTGCACTATTACAAAGACACAGTCCGTGAGAGGGAGAGCCCCCAGCTGCAGTTAGGGGACAGCCACTTCCAGCAGCCGGTTGTTTTTTCGCTTGCACGTCGGGATGTTGCCGTTTTTCTGGCTGCCTTGGATGAACTTCACACACACTTTGTCCTGTCTGAACTGGACCAGAAACCTAGGAGAGGGAACAAGAGAAATCTTGGTTAAATGTGGAAGAAGCCACACGAGGAGCACAAGTCTCTTCCCGTCGCTTCTTGAGCAGCACTCCAAAAGATGTCATTTCCAGGTCTGTATTAATAGCAGGAGTTGGGCAATCAGAAAGAGCCAGAGGTTGTGGTAGGGCTTGAGGCTCCTCCAGGTAGTGCCCCTTCATTATTGCCTTTTGCCTGTAGCCACAGACATTTCACAGTAGTTAGTTTGCTATTCCTTTAGAAAGGAGACAGTTTAAAACAGAATTTCTCATGTACCAGAAATGCAGCAAAGACCATTTCCCAAGTGCTTCACTGTTATCCAAAGGAACTTTCACTGTTTTCATGAAAGGGAGCTAAATACTTCTGTAGTAGCATGGGGAGCACTGCTTTTTTTGTTTATGTTTTATTTAGCCTATCTGGTATTTTGAGCAGCTGTCTAATCCTTTGTTAGAGTTTATGCGTCCCTGCTCAGCAACTGGGAAAATTCTCTTCCTTCTCAGCAATCCCCAGATTTAAGTATTTCCTATAGTCCAGGATAAATTCATCTGGATTTGACTCTTCACTTTTTACTGAAGAGAGATTTCATCGAATGAGGAGAATTTATGGAAAAAAAACCCCAACAAACAACAACCCAACAAACAAATCCCAGCAGGCTCCTGTGGAGCCTCCAACTTCTCCCTGATCAGGACAGTGAGATTAAAAGCAATAAACAGGGCAGTGTTGCCTTTTGGCTCACAGGCAGTGGCTGCTGACCTAAAAAGTCCTTTGTAATAGAGCAGATTTTCCTTTTTAGCATCCTTATAAAGTCCTCCAGCAGAGGCCAAAAACTTCAAAGAATGTGTTCTCCAGCCGGAAGGCACAAATCAAGCTGATGGAAGAGCTCAGGGGAGGAAGTGGCCTCTGCTGTGCTGAGCTGCCCTTCGGTCCCACTTTCCTGCTGCACAGCCCAGACACTCCATCATTAACTTGTTCAGCACTCCCAGCCAGGCAAGGATCTGGAAAACTCCAGGAGGTCTCAGGGCCACCACTGCTGTCCCCAGTGCTGCAGCGTTCCCATGTTATCCATCTAAATGGTATGTCTCTCACCAGGCATAATCCTGGGTCAACAGCTTGGCTATCAGCTCCCTGCCCAAAAAGTAGAGCACAGAAGCCAACATAAGGCTACGTTTCCCCCTCAATCCCTAGTTGTGCTTGTAGCTAAACTCCAGCAGGGAGAGGAGAGTCCAGCTTCACCATCGACAGAAATGGAACTGCTGACAAAGTTATTTAGTCTGGGTAAACTGAATAGCAATATGCACTTGAATGTTTTTAATCTGCAAGACAAGAAAGAAAACCCCACTCTAAAATGAAAGACTCCCAGTTTCCAGGCTTAAGGTGGGTAAGCAGTCCAGACTAATGCATGTTTCAACTTCCTTTCCATAGCTTATTCCTTCGTTGTCATCATTAAACTAGAAACTTACTGAGGACAGCCACACTTCTTTAGAGGCTAAAAACACATGCCCTTGAGCAAAGCACATCCCATCTGGGAACAGAACAAAGGAATATGGCAGAAGGCAATTTCAAGGAAAGAGCAAAATTAGTCTTGAAATAAACCTCAAATCTGAACAGATACAATTTGTCCTCATCATTGTGACTCTAGGAAACAAGCAGTGAGGTGTAGGTAGATAAAAGGGTCAATTGTTACCTACAGAAAATTTATTTCACTGTTAAAGGGCTCCAAATTTTCTTCTATTTAAATTAAATAAACTCACCAAATGAAAATGACTGAAACCAGGGAGAATGTCACACAACAAACTGAGCACTTAACAGTGGTGGACTACATGAGGGACTCTTACTCAGCAGGCTTTAGGAGTTCACACACACAAGCATTTTTAAATCCACAGCCATAAACACTCCAAGTGCAGTCCTTACTTGAGGCCAAAATATGACACTGCACTGAGAAGAAACAAACACTAAATGGACATGCAAGCTCTTTATCAAACAAAGCTTTTGACCAACCAAAACCCCCAAAAGCAACCAAAAGACCACTCAAAAATCACCCGCAGGAATTTGAAGAATACATATTTCACCTTTACAAGAGAAGGCAGAGCTTTAGGGATCTACAGGAGTAGCACCAGCATTGCATGTGTTTGGGGAGGACCTTTTCATCCTGGTTTGGCTGTTTTCACTAGACACCTAGTGACAACTCTCATCAATAAACATCTCATAGGAACAGGAGAACTCGTCAGTCACACAGAAAACAATTCTCTCAGATGCAGTATCTGTTCATTATTTCTACAGCAGCAATTCTGCTTCCTAGCCCTGATTGAAACTACCATATGAAAACCACATTTTCTTTAATGACTCGCAAGGAAATAAGAGCCAAAATGACTCCTAGAAATGAGTACACATTGAAAATCAAACCCTTATTTACAAGTGTTCGGTCAAGAGGAAAGAAATATTAGTTGCACAAGAGCGTTGTGTTTTTCTAACATTAGATCCTTGACTTTTTAGCAAGCTGCATTGAAGGAAATGCACTTTTAAGCCAAGAAGAAATGGACTTTTAAGCAAGGATGACACATACTCATCGGATATCTCGATGTTGAGCTTCTGCTTGGTTTGGCTGAGAGTAGTGCGGTAAAGTTTAGTGGCCATCTCAATCAGGTGATCACTGCTGAGCAAGAAATCTCCTTTACTGGCTGCTCCTGAACCCTGGAACAGAAAGGAGTCAGGATTAGCAAAACTTCAAATCTGAAAACTAAGATATGCCAGTCGAGCAGGAGTCTTCCCAGTACAGTGAAACAGTGTCTTGTCTTTGAAATGAAATAGGAATGCAGCCCAGTGTAGAGCATCAAAATGCAATTCACTCTCAAACAAGCTACAGAGCTGCTGGGCAAGTGAAAACCCCCTTCTGACCCTAAAGGAAGTTCACCTTCATTTCTCTTACAGAACTGTAGGATGTTTTTCTGGCTACACCACAGCAAGCTCACAGTGTTTTCAGCAGGGAACAGAAACCAGTTACCAACAGCAGTATTAGGATGAAGAAGGTGGTCAGCATGACAAGACACTGTGAGATGTTCTTCCAACCCATTTCAGCAAGAAAACAAATGCCAGCTTAATGATTTGAGCAGAACAACGCTGACAGTGAAGGGAAGCAAATACAGCACTGAGCTGTTGCAAGTTCTTTAGAAGGAAGTAACCAAATCAGCTGTGCCATAACATGGATATCTTGGCATCCCCTTAAGAAGAGGGAAATATTATTCCAGTTCAGGGAGAACTAGATGAGCAGCTAGAAGGAAAAACATTGCCACAGAGCAAACTGCTCTGATTTAATGCAACGAGCTAATTAATGACCAATCTTTATATTGCTGCATGGAAAAGCCATCATGTTATCATATTATGAAGTTGTAACCAACCTCCTTGAGGTGCACTGCAAAGAAGCCATCGTTCTGGGAGCTCATGGACACTTTGGTAACATCTCCCAGTGGAACCTCTGACTTGATATTCCCAGATTTTTGATCCGCAAGAAGAACGTTATTTTTGGTTAGTAAGAAAATCCTGGATGTAGCCTGTGAAAATCAAAAAAAAAAAAGCAAACCATTACCCACACAGAGACAGAACTGGTCTTTACTGAGCACCTAGAAAGTCTAAAAGCAGGTCAGAGTTAATAATCTTGGCCCATATATGAACAATTGATACTTGGTCAAAGCTGCAGATCAGTGAAAATCCAGTGAAATCAATTTGTGGGTCTCATTATAGATCAAGAAGCTTAGCTCATTCTGGCACATATTAGGTATAAACAGTTCCTTTAATTACCAGCTTACAGTTATAAAATTCAGAAACTGAAACTCAGAAACTGAGCATGTCAGGATAACCTCATTCCTCACACCCTGTTGATCCCCAGGAAAGCCAACACACCTTTTTAGTGGTAGCCAACTCAGGACTAAGCCTCAATTTTTACTGTTTTTCACCAAAACTGTGTTGCAGAACAACACAAACCACTTGGGTGTTTTCCATGGGATGTTCTCCTCCCTTCAACCAGTTGGATTTATTCTTTAGGAGGATAAAGATTGGTATTTTCAAACAGCAAGTATTTTTAAAGCATGAATGTGCACTCTTAAATCCATCTTAGAAAATAATGAGAAATGAGAATTTTATCTACATACAGCCTTGTCTCTTGTAAAATAGTGAACAATGAAATCTGATTTATTATAATTAAGTAGCTGTCTTAAGCACATAGAACCTTTTTTTTTTCTTTTCCTTTTTTTTTAAATCTTGAGAGCTGTGGCCTATGCAAGTACAGGAAACATATTGTCCTCATTTAATTAGTTTCTTCTAAACTGGAAAATTAACTTAGTGAACAACAAGCAGCCTAATTTCACTCCTACAAATTCACAAATGACACCTACTGCTTCTAAGGTTTAGACAGATATGGTGAAAACAATTACATTTCCTAAGGGAGGATAATACTGGCTGTTTTAATAAGTATGATTTAAATGCAAACCAAGTTTTGTGTTGGCAGGATAAGAAAGTATCCAGCATAATTAACAGCTTTATTCAAATGATACAAGAAACTTGCCTCTTCACTTCCCCCAAAAGATTCTGATATCAATCAGAAGACAGGCAAAGCTAGCAGAGTATGCCACTGACAGTTTAAAAACATCATGAAATGTGATAATCAGGAGCTCAAAGGACAGTGTGAACCTTGAAAGGTTACAAAATACTTGAGCAAGAACAATATTTTCTAAATATTTCTTTTCTTCAGTTGTCAAACAGAAGATCTAAGTTTTTACAGAGATACATTTAGTTGTGTTTCATTTCAGTGTTACCACTTGATGAGATGCCATTTTTGTTTGGAAAAGTCTCTGAGAACTACAAACCCAAACCAGACTTTAGTAAACTTTACATGAAACAGGTGTTAAAAATCAATGTAACTCTGTCTTTCGCTTACAAAAGGGCTTTATTTTAAATTCTCAGACTGCTACAGGACAGAAATGAAGATTTCCTCTCAATTTATCTGCAACAACAATGATCTTTTTTTCTGGACAAAGCAATTCCATTTTATTACCTTCCCATTGGCTCTATTGATCTTATTCACAACTTCTGCAATGATGATCTTTTCATCCACAGCATCTTTGAGTTTCTTGTACTTGGGGTTCTTGCTGATTTCCAAGTAAGCCCCTTGGAATGGCTGCCCAACACTGCCCAGCAAAGAGACATGGGAAGAACCAGTTAAAGACTGGAATTGCAGGGAAGCAGCAAACCTCCTGAAACACATTCTGCTCTAGGATTTGGGAACCAGGAGATGCACCAAATACCATTTTCAATGACTCTACAGTGCCAAAGCCTTGAGCTGTGATATACTCTCTGCTTGGGAAAGTCATCTGCTGCTTCATTTTCAGTGCAGTTAATGCCACAAACAACCCAGAACCCCCTGCATTTTTTTTACCTGTTTCAAACAACAGCAAGTCAAAATAATTTGCTATCATCTAACAGAGTAATTAGAAAAATACACGATGCAAATGAATAATGCAACGAATGCAAACAGGCTCTCCCTGTGGGGCTCCAGCCTGCTGAGAAGCTGCAAACTGCAGCACCCTCTGCTCTGCCCCAAGGCACTCCAGGTCAGGAGCACCATTCTCCCATGGTGTTGGCATTGAGCTGTGCCACACAGGCATTCTACCTCAGCTGGAAATAACTCAGGAGTGTGGATCTCCCTCCCAGCACGTTATCCCAGGGGGAAAGGAGAAAGCAGGAGGAGAAGGGGTAAGAAATGGTATATTAGACACAGAATCTTGTTTATATTAACAAGATGTGTGTGATGGTGATGGTGAATAAAGAGAAATTTATCACCAGAGACAGGAGTAATAGAATTTTTTGTCTTCCTTGCTCAGGAAGTATTTCCAATTAAACAGGCCAAATTGCTATGGATATCAAGACACAAGCACATCCTTGAACGTGCAGTCAATTTTGATTTAAATTCACCCAGTCAGTCTCTGTGAAAACAGGGAATCAAAATTCAGTAGGACTGACAGCTCTGCTCTTTTGCAGTATTTCAGAGTGGCAGATAAGAACTTGGCCTTCAAGATCTGCTGTTGGTTAAACAGGAACCAGGGTCTTCAACAACAACTTGATGGGAGAGAAAAGGAAGAGAACTGGTATTTTAGTACTCACAAGGCACATCTCTCTGTTCTGAAATAATTATACATAGACAATGAATGAATAATGGATCATTATCATATGAACTAATCATAAGCTTTATACAGTAATTTCCTCCACCCTTAGGCCAGTAAAAAAACCCAACAGGAGCTAATCAGCTCTGAATAGAAGACAAAGAGATTCCTAAATGAGTACAGGGTGGGGAAAGCATTCTAGCTTTCACCATGGTGGAGCTTTGGGGTTTTTTGTTTGGATAATTAGCATTAGGAAACCACAGTAGATTCCCTGTGGATTTTGTCCCTAAGCAAATGATGATGACTTACAAGCTACAACTGAAATGAATCAATAGTTACCTTCTAGGACATATACCATGTAAGAGTATAAATAGGTTGGATAA
>JAOEGS010003943.1:81946-97270 GCA_025447755.1 Corythornis vintsioides
CTGAGCAGCAAGGCCTTGTATTTGGGCAGGACAAAGGCTGTTGTGTTTCTTCTGTGACAGAAAGTGATGCGGGATTAAGGAGTAAAAGGACAACTTTTCCATGAAGTTCCTGTGATCCAAATAATAAAAAAGAGCTATTGAAACACATTAAAAACTATCCAAATCTACTAAATATTTCAACGAGGAGCTCTAACACTGTTAAGAGTATTTAATCTACTTCCTGGATGTGTCCTTTCTAATTCTGAAGAATATTTTAAACCTGGTATCACTTCTACAGTACTGAGCAATTTTTTTCAATGAAATAAACTTTGTTTACAAATAAAATAAATCATCAATTTGTTGCATTTAAGCTAACACAAAGGAAATAGTGCATCTGTCAAATGACACAGCTACCTAAACAGCAAGCTAGAACTAAAAACTTCCAAAGTCTCTGAAGTATGAGGGAAATTCTGTACGTGTTTGTTTGGATTCCCAGGGTTCTAATTTCATTAAAAATCGATTAGATTTATATCAAAACAGCCAAGATCAAACAGCATTATTCTCCAGATGTACATTGAGCACAGTTCTCCATCTAGTTGGCAAGGTGTTCTGCCAACACCTCCAGAACCACTCCTCCAACCTCAACAGTAACTGGGAAATGTTTTAAATTTAAATATATTTACAGCATATGGTTTTCAACTGCAAATTTATTAATTGAAACCAATCCATTTTTTGACCTTTAGTGAACAGTATTTCAAATGTTCACATAACCCACAACTACAGGCTGGGGATTAGCAAGAATCTTTCAGTGGGACTTTGCTTCTGAAAACAAACAGCTGATGCTGGAATTCCTGGGATTTTTTCTAGAGCTGTAAGTTTAGAATTGCAAACTAACTTTTTTTTTTTTTTTTTTTTCTGAAAAGATCAGGTCATAAAACTGAGATTTGCTGGTACCTACTGAAATTTTCTTGCTGGTTCAAATCACAGCCAGAGAATCAATTCAACCAATTACAACTAAAATTTAACAGCTTTGTTTTAAATTTGTAAATGAAGACTGTCCAGGGCACAGAACGTACAGCCTGGTGGAAATCTCAATTGGATCACTAATACAGTGTCACTGAAAGCACTTGTCAGGGAGGCAAAAAAAAACCCCATACCAAAAACCCCCCAACCTTCTTCCCCCCTGCAAACCATGCTTTGCATATCATCATGTAGTTAAATCATTTCTTAATTTGAGAATACTCTAGTCATTCTTACACTAATATAATGGCTTGTTAATGCAAACCACTATTTGGTTGCCATGCAAAGAACTTTCTCCTCTACAAAAAAACTGACATAATGTTGTCTGAGTTAAGTGTGACATGAATGGAAATGTAAAGATCATGCATTCATTGCCAAGGCAGCAATCAATCACCATGCTCTATTATTTTCAAGTCAATTGTATTAGTCATGAATTCTCTCTATTTACTACTGATTATATGTTGCTACTGTTGGGTGATGAAGGTGGTTGCACATGATATTTGCATGGGAAGTACCTTATATCCAAGCCAGTAAGCCCAAATAACAGCAATAGCATGTTTATTTCTAGCCTCCTCCTTCAGCCGTCTCAGTTCCCTTCGCGCCTGTGATGCATTTGAAAATGGCAGACAGAAGAGCTTAGGAAAGAAAAAGGTCACTGCAGGTTCCCAGTGGTGCAAAGAAAGAAAGGAACCAGTCACCACAAACAGCAAATATTCCAAGAGCATCCCAGCTTCCCAGACTGCACCAGCTAAAACCTTGTTAGCAGCAAAGAGAAACGATGGCTGGAGATCAGCAGTTGAAGCCACTGAGAAGACTCCCAGGTGAGTTTCTCCTGCAGGGCACCTCCATGCATTGCAGAGACAATGAAATGCCCCATTTGCTGGTGGTTTCTTACCTGGGTGCCATGCCAATAAGCAGCAATTATTGTGGCAGCCTCGTTACAACGCTTCTGGTGCTTCAGTTCCCGGAGAAGTTTCCGAGCCTGTAAGCATTTGAAAAGATTATTTTATTAACAACCAAAAAAAAAACCCCACTCTGAAACACCAAACCAACCTATAATTTCTCAATTCTTTCACACCAAGGCAGTGCATTCTGTAAGTCTAGGCAAAACCAAAAAACAACACCCCCAAATCCCACAGCCAGTGAGTTGACAAGTTCTTTGCAGGTGAAGATTTGCTGTTCCGAGGAGGATTTTGTGCACACACGCTTGGAACTGGCCCTCCAGGGGATGTTTATATATATAAATATACATAAAAATATATAAATATATGTGTATATATGTCTGGAATGAGGCAGCAAATCTGAGAGAAAACTAAACATTGAACTAAGATCTCCTGGACTGCCATTTCAGAGATATATAGATGTGTCTCTATGTCTGTCTGTACAACAGCAACAATACTTTTTCTCCACAGTGTGTGTCTTCTCCCTTTAGAATAAAGGATAAATAAAGAATAACCCACAGGGAAATTGCCTGATCAAACTAAAGGCTGCTGTGATACCAGGCAGTGTTACTGCTAACTGGAGTGAGTTCTTCAGTAACAGAAGACTAACACAAGATGACACTTTTACTCAGTTTTCTTCAAGGAAAAGACAGCAAATCAATAGTTAGACTGTAAGGATATTTTAAACTCATTTAAGCAAAATATTAAAGTAAAAAGGAAGAAAAATATTGAAATGAAAGTGATGCTAGCTTGCTGCTGGCAAACTGTAAAGCCTTCTGGGCAGGAGAGGGCTGTTTCCACCTGTAGCTGTAGCCCCTTCCTTCCCTCTCTGACAGGAAAGGATCTGACTCCAGAATTAAAGTCAGTTCTCTCTTCCCTAAATAGAAGAGAAAGCCACATTTAGTGAGGTGAAGAAAGGTTCATAAGAAAACAGAGGAACCCAGGGACCATTCTTTTTCCTGAAGCTGGACAGCAGTATCTGTTTTTAGCACTGTGGCTGCTTTCATGTGAGCTGTTCACATAATTTTTACCTCTTATTACAGCATCACTCCTTAAGTGCATACTGTAGCTGCAGGATTATCCCTTCAGGAAGGAAAAACCTCTCAGAGAAGCCAGGCTGCAGCATACAGGGACAAAATGCCTGCTCAACACAAGGTGAGGACTGTACACTTTCCTTCACCCCTCCACCTAGCACACAGAGGAGAACTGAAGGCTTAACCCAAGTAACTTACTGCCCAGGTGACCCAAACACTTTATTTTAAGCTTGCTTTCCATTTTGTTCATTCTTTGAGAATCCTGTTAACCCCAGACCACCTGCCAGACACAAATTCTTGCTTCCAAATCCACTATTACATCTCTTACAAGCCCAGTGGCAGAGTCCTGGATCATCCTGAGCTGGAGCTGTCAGGCTGGTTACCAGTACCTAGATCTGCTCTGAAGACCAGCCTCACTCATTCACACTCCAGCCCATGTAAAGGTGGCACATCTCTCCCAATTTTCCACCCCAAGGATAACCCAGTAGTTAGCAGCAGGAGTCCCAGCCCTCCATTTGCACCATTTACCATGACTTCCAGCCCAACTGTCCCAAACTCACCTCTTCAGGAGTGTTTAACAGCTGTTGTGAACACAGCCACAGCTGGATGCACAGTCAGAAGGCTCAGTGCACTTGGAATGTGTTTTCTGACCTGCTCTTTACCCCATCATGCAGACACAGCTGCAGTAACAGGAAACTCACCTTCCATCCTCTGATGTAGGACTGTACTACAATAGCTGAACTCTTTATCTTCTGATACTTTTTTTGTTGCTGTATTGGAAATAAACAGGGGATGCTTAGACCAGAATACTGCAATGGTAAAATACTGTGTAAGAAAAGTTTCATCACTAACATTTGAAAATCTGATTAAAGATACAAGCCCTAAATGTAAAAAGTGAACTTTTTTTTTTTTTTTTTTTTGACCAAGCAGATCAGAGAATAGATTCTGTGTTCAACTCCAGGGGAAACAAAGCAGATCCACAATGCTGCAGGGACAATGTCACACTCCCTTTACAGAAATGCTAAGTTCATAGCCAGCAGCACAAAAGTGACATGGATTAAACACCAACAGCAACAGCTTTATTTGTCTTTCCCACCAACAGAGTGGCACACAAACCATCACAAATGCTCAGGTTTGTTGGCTAAGCTTTTTTTACCATCTTTTCATAAGACCTGTGCTGTTCCTATTACCTGCAGGCTCTATAATACCAAATTGCTGATGATAACTTGGGAATAGAAAGGAAAGAAAACTCACAGATTCCTGAATGACATACTGGAATATTATCCAAGTATGCCAGTCTAAACAACACATTTGCTGGACAGATGAGCATTTTCCTTCTAAAAAGCTCAGTTCTCCAGTGGTTAGTACAATACTAAGTGAACAGCAGTTGACAGACTTCACAACAAGGCTTTTAGACTTCACACTCTGCCCACTCCACCACAGTGAACATGTCTGTGAGCAAGAGAATCCCCTCCAGGCCACATTCATGCCATGACTGATGTCCATCATGCCTTACAAGGGGACAGACAAGTGTCTGCAGCTCCTTTAGCCAAGCCTCCTGCACAAGCTGTTGTCAAAAAGCTTTGTCCATGCAATGCATTCTCTGTGAAACCTTCCAAATCCCAGTGCCTAAGTCTTGCTGGATTAGGAGAATGTGGTGCCTTCCATCTACACCAAGAGGTTGAGGAAATCTCTGTCATCACCCTTTAGTAATTCTGAGGGTCTTTGCTATGACTTCATCCTGTTTTCTTTCCATATCATAAATTTCATCAAGTTTTCTGATGTGCACACAATGGCAAAATGCCTCTGAGATGTTTAAGAATTGGTTTAAAACTTAAAACCAATAAATCTGTTTGATTATCTAAGTCAATGTTATTCACTAAGTGATAAAAAGACACAAAAGATCCATATAACATTACTGTTCATTTCCTGACACAGAATACCCAGTCTACAAACAGCTTTTCAACTGCTTCACAACTGGATTAATAAACACTAAACTCAGAATCTTATGAGCTATAATTACAATAAATCCCTGGGATCCTCCCAAGCCTTGAATGCAAAGGTTCCAAATAAGGCAAAAATCAAAAAAGCTTTAGGAATGACAGAATTCCACAGAATTGCATATGTGTATTACTGAACATTTTTTACACATTAACCATATGCTTGGAGTATTTAAGGGCCAGGCAGAAGAGCATTTTAGCTGAATGAAAAAGACTTCCCTGCTGGGTCACAAAATCCTGCTCTCCCAGAGTTAAAGGCCTCTAGTTTTTTAATGATTTAAGCACAAGCATAATGTAAACAATTCCAGCTGCACCAGGGGAGGGGCAGACTGGGCATCAGGGAAACATTTTCACTGGAAGAGCAGCCAGAGCCTGGCACAGGCTGCCCAGGGAGGGTGATTGGGTCACCAGCCCTGGGTGTGATTAAGAGTCATTTGGATGTGGTTTTGAGGGACATGGTTTAGGGGTGAACTTTATAGAGTAGGGTTAATGGTTGGACTGGATGATCCCAAGGGGCTTTTCCAACCTGAATGATGCTATGAATTAATAGCATTTTACAGAAACTAAATTTTCTTTGTTCACATTATTGGCACTTGAATAAAATACTAATATAAAACTCAATTGTTTCAACACTTCTCCATACATATTGTATGGACATTATAGGAAATTTCGTATCAAGGTTATATAAGAAAATTATTAAAGAATTAAAAGACCCCCTCCCCAACTTAGTAAGGACAGAATCTTACTGCATATCTCCTGTACCAGGAAGCAATCACAATCTGGCTTTTCTTCATCAACAAGAAGCGTGTACGGTACTTCCAGCCTCTATAAATCTTTGCAATTAGAGTGGCCAAGTCTTCCAACCTCTGCTTCCTCAGATCTTCCAGTTTGAAGAGCTAGGGGTGAGGGATTTCAGGGTTTTGTTTGACATTGGAAGCAAAACATTGGGGAAAAGAGACCAGGAAAAAAAAATAAAACAAATCTGCAAGCACAGCTATTGAAAGAGAAATCTCTCTTTTATCCAACTCCTGCTTCAGACACTTTTTTGTGTTCATCTCCAGAGCTACAGGCAGATGCATCAACAAGTCTTGTGGCAGATCCACTGTCAGAGCAGGAAAGTTCCATTCCACTGGAACATTAAATTGGAATTGCTAGTGCAGAGTCTCGATTCGCATGGATTTTAATGGGTGGCAGGTGCAGGAGTGCCTTTGTTAATGCTGTTATTCCACAGCAACATATCAAAGCATGGTATCTAGAAAAACTTGTAGCAACCAGGTAGTAAATGGTGCAGTTCCTAACAGGCTACCCTCCTGAAAGATGGTTTGGTTTTGTTTCACGTACCGTTCTTGGGTTGCGGATGAATATCTTTGATCTACCAAATGAAAATTCTTCTTCAGGGATTTCCAATTCATTAAACAGCACCTCCACTCCAGCCCTAATAAGAAAGAAATGAGCTTAACAAACATGACCAGCTTTAAAACATCTTAGTTTACGTATTCACAGATTAATTGATGGAAAGTATATGAAAGCATATTTTAGATTCTTCACTAGTGCTTGACATAAAAAGACATTCTATCAACCTCATCTATTCACTGGTTATTTAGCTAAAGTCAAGAATAAAGATTCAGAATTATTTGAGGAAATAAAGAGCAATTTTTATTCAACTGGCCTATTTTCTTACATCTATAATTATTTTACTTTAAAAAAAAAAAAAAAAGGAAAAAAGAAGAGCTCTTTTCACATTTCTTTTTTCTTTTTTTCACATGCCAAAATGTGAAAGAAAGACTGATGAGTTTGACAAATGTTTCACACTACCAGCTGCATTTATCAATGGCAAGTAAAGGAGAGGAACTGCACAGATCTCTGTGATGACTGCAACAATTGTCAATACTGCACTTCCACTCCTTCTCTTAAGAACCTGAAGATTTAAATTGCAGCTAAAGATATTAGAGAAGTTTAAATCATGCTAGTGGTGGCCATGTGCAAGAAGAATTTTAAAAGCTCATTTGCCTACCCAAGGCATTATATGCAAAAATACTCTGCAATTTAAAAATACAATTGATTTGCAAGAAGTATCATCTCCTAGCTGCTCACCAATCACAATGGAAAATTACTCTTGAAAGGATGAAGACTTCATGACTGTCTTCCAAGAAATGGGTGTTCCTACACTTTGAGAGCTGGAGATTAAAGAGAAGTGTCCCTCTTAACATTCCTGAGCTCCCACTCATTTTGATTCTGTGGATTCTCTCACCCTTTCTTTCAGGCTCAAATCAGTCAAGGCTGCAATACATCCTAAAACCAACATGCTCTCTTTGTTCACAGGCAAGATCTTTTCCATCAGTAGATGAGTTCATCACTAAAACCACCTCCTCTGCCAAAGAATTTTTAGTTTACTGACGAATAATTTCCAGGTGAGTGCAAAAATCCCAAACGTGTGGAAGGGAGCAAATTCAGAACAGGACAGGTGAGGCTACTGCTGTGTTCCTACCTGGCTGGCCCCCTCCAGTGGGGCCACGTTTGCTTGCACAGCATTTTGTACCTCTCCAGGCAAGGCTCATATGCCTGCCTGAAGGCATAGCCTGCCCTCCTGACCCGCACGTTCTCCAGAAGACCGAGGTACCGGATCTGGTGGCACACCAGGGCATCATTAAAAATGTGGGCAGCCTTTTTGTCATTGGGCTTGATGCATCTGGAAAGGGAAACAGACAGGGATGGCTTCTTTGCAGCACAGTAAGTCTTCACAGCTGTTATGGTGAGGTTTAAAAAGCACAGATGTGAGTGGCTTCTCCTTGGACATCAAGGTTTTCCTTGGCTTTAACTTTGCCAAGCACCGAAGATTTGCCACGAGGAAATTTACCTGATATAGTTGGGATTTTTTGTCTGCAGATTTTTCATCAGGGTAGCAACTGAAGCCTTGAACTGTGAGCCTGCTGTTGGTGGTCTCTTCAGGTTGATCTTAGAGGGGTTACCTTCTGGGAAGAGGGCTTTGATGAGAGAGTGACTGGCCTTCCACATGGCCTGGGAGAGGTCACGGTACAGAAGATCATTGTTTTTGTCAACAAATCCTTCCACCTGGTACATAACCTGAGCAACACAGAAAGAGTCTCATCAGAACATGTCAACAAGCCAGCTCAAAAGTAAGAAGGATAAATAATTTTTTCCTCATTTCTCACTATCCAAAACAAAACAAACAAACAAAAACAAACAAACAAAACCAAAAAAACCAAAATTTCAGCTTTCACTTAAAATTTGACATTTGGAAGACTCTATTGGATAAAATTTCTGTAAACACACTACCTGAGAAAGATGGATTTCTCACACTGCTAACAACAGCCCCTTGTGCTGATCAATCCTGGATTCTGAATTGGAGAAACCCCTCCTTCTGTGATAACCCTGATACACACCACTTGCCAATACTCCAAAATTAACTTTTCCTTTGACTGACAAAAGGTTTTCTCTCTCTCTCTTTTGCATCAGAATAGGAAAAAAAAAAACATTAATCCCTTCCTCTTTCAAAGTACTAATGCTTACATTATTTACCTAACTAAAACAAGATATGAAATATCACCTCTTGATATCACTGCAACAAGCAGCTCTCTGCAGTCCTCAGGGGACTGTTATATTAAAGGACTTTTAAAGGAAGACAATCCAACAATAACAAGCATGAATGCAGAGCTCTGACCTGCAGCTGGAGACCCAGGAGGCATCCAGGGGAACTTCATGGAGATCTCTGATTGCTACTGGCCTTTTTTTTTCTTTTTTTTTTTTTTTAATTTCTGGGGGTAGGGAATTTAGTTTGATTAATTGTGACAAGTCAGCTGGCTGGTAAGACAGATTCTTCAGCTTCATGATTCCTCAGTTCTGTGTAGATATGTACTATGTACACAGAATATTGCATCAAACTATTTCTGACACAGCCATATTTACACAACAGCGAGTGAATGGGAATTCAGGCAGCATTTTTTCTTTGGGTTTCTGACAGGTGTGGTAAATGCTACTAAAAAAACTGTTCATGTGAACATGCTTATAGTTCATAAAAGGAGAGGCAAAATTCTGTTGTCCAGTGACTAGACCAAAACCTTCTCAGCTGAGGATGTAAAAGCAACATCTCTCCCCAAATGAAAAGGAATTCATTGTCTGCACTGCCACTAACACTCAAAGACCCTCACTGCCTGTCTGTTCACACTCCTTCTCCAAAGTACTGAGGTGTTTTCAATTCACTTGGAATTTTGACAACCAAAATAAAAGTATCTAAGAATTAATCCCTGTTACACAATTCTTGGCAAATACATAGCATAAAGCTAATGACTGATTGCCTCCAAAGCTGAAAGCATTATATTTCCAGGACTATTTTGAACACTCAAATTATTGAGCTATTCAAAATGATAAGATTGAGGCAATGCTGAAGTATTATGAAAGGAAAATGAAACACTTCCCAAATATTCTGAAATTAACAGTTCAGCAGATTCAAACAAGAGGTATAGTTTCAACCTCTACGTTTACTTTAATTTTCTTGTTAACATTATGATGCTATTATTATTTCATTATTATTAAATTCCTCTTTTTACAACTGTAACTTTTTTTATTTTTATGTGTGCATTACACATCCAATCAGATTGGTACTTACACTGCTTACATTGTAAAAAGCAAATAGCTTTTAAAATAAAATGCAATCCCTCTACATAGCTTTCTCTCCCATCTGTTTAAACACACACACTGTGAAAATAAACACAGTTCCTTCAAATGTCCAAAAACTCCACTTTCTCATCAACATGACTAAGGACTTCAGCTACTTCAGTGACAACATGTTTTCCAAAATATCTTGCCTTCAAATGTGGGTGAATTTTTGTCATTCTAAACAACATTTTCTTTTCCAAAGACCTAGCAGCACGATCAGTTCACCACCGAAGCACATGGGACATCTTTGTCCTTTGATGAAAGGAGAACTGCCCTCTCTGAAAACCTTCCAGCCCAAATCACAGATGATGGAAAAAATTAAGACGGGTCTGGGTTTTGATGATCAGCTACTGACTCAAGAAATTAACATCATTTAACAGGCAAAGGGCCTCCCCACTGTACCAAACCCATGCTTCACACAGGCACAACACCCCACCCCTCGTACAGCCTGCTTCACCGGGTACCTTTCCAGCATAGTGTTGGATTCTGAAGCAGCTGTGAGGCAAGGAAGTGTCGTTGAGGAACCTGGAGCACTTGCTCATCCTGCTCTCAAAGTGCTGGTGAGTGGCACAGACTTGGTTCAGTTTCTCTAGGAAGGTGTCGTCGGTGACGGTTCCTGGTCTCAGGCATTCTTCATCTAGCATGGCCAGGATTCCAGTTTGGTTCTGAGGTTTCAACACAAGAGGTTTAGGGTTTGTTGCCATCACCTTTCTATCAAGGTGTAGCAAAGGAAACCTCTCTCTCAATTGACTTCTGCTCTCTCGTTTGATTTCTGCTACACAGAAAAACATTCCAGCCCCCTTTCCAACAGATCTTTAGTACCTTTGTTTTTGAGAGACAATGATTCTTGAACTTCGTGGTGGAATTCTGTGTCTGCAGAAAGTCCAACTTAACTGAAAGTAGCCAGTTCATGGGTATATTTTATGTCATTCTATGTTAATAGTGAAGAAATGTTCTTTTCTGATCGTTAAAGAATTTTATCTTTCTTGCTGTGCTAAGTCCATAGGAAGTCCTCTTATTAGCTACAAGTACTTTCTGTACCTAAAGTACTCAGTAACAAGTCATTGAGACTTTTAATTTCCATGTAAAAAGAAATGTTATTTACAAAGCAGCATGTGATATCTGCTATTGAAAACAGCACTAAATGTAAACATTTAGGAGTTGTTTGGGTTTGGGACTGTTGGCGTAGGTGCTGCTGAACATTTCTAACACAGAGCTGTACAAATGATTTTTTCTTTTTTAAGTAAAATAAATATTTGCCATACAAAAGAATATGACTAACACGGGTGACTTGTTTTATAAAATCAAAGAGTGTGAGGACACGTACAGACTTTCCAGCTAAATTCAATCCAGGCATTACAAAATCATTCAGAGAGATTCTTGAATATCACTTACATTTTCTATTAGGTCACAAATGATGGCATTGTTGAAATACTCAATATGAGTCCATTCAATCCCCTATTAAAAAAAAAAATAAATAATTAAGAAACGAACAGGAAAACAATCAAGGGAGCTTTTCCTCTTGGCAATTTAAGTTCTGTTCCAGTCACCTATGATAAATTTAACTGTGGATGCTTCCCCATTGGTTTTTTATGCAGAAAGAAGCGCAGTCACCTCCCACTGACGTTATCTGCACAAGAAGACTGTCCTTGAGCTGGTGCCAAAGGCTCTCTCCATTCCTTTCCCCACCCCGTGTCAGCTTCCCATGCACTCCCCTGGCCCCCCGCCAGGCCCCCTTCGCCACCGCCCTCCCCTCTGCCCACGCTCCCCACTGCTCCCAGGGAAACAAACCCATTGCACTCCGAGCACCAAGCATCCCAGAGCAACGTTTCCAAGCTCTTAATTGTCATCTGGTTTGGGTTTTTTTGGTCGTTGTTTTGGTTTTGTTGTTGTTGTTTGGTGGGGTTTTGTTTTGTTTTATTGTGGGTTTGGTTTTTTTTTTTATGGGATGAAGGAAGAGGGCTAAATTTAGATGAGACTCTTTAAAAAACCCTCATCTTTTCAAACACTGGCAATAAAATTTCCAGGATGAGGTACCAATGCATCAGGAGGTAACACTGGCAGGAGAATGCATTGGAAAAATAAAATATTCTTTTCATCCCCAAATTGCATTCTGTGGTACTTCTCACAGATTCGTTTTTTCCCCAACATTTAAAATATCATTTAGGAACCAAATGATGTTTCCAGAGTTTCACCACTGAATGCAAAAAGAAAAAAAAAATACACACCCAAAGTCCTTGGGATTGCAAGACACAAACTTCACTTACATTTTCAAAATGTTTCTACAGCAAAATGCTTTAATCCCTTTTGAGCACAGGCTCCACAGCTGTGAGCTGGTACTTTCTGTGAGCTCTATATATCATGGGGAGTACTGCTAAAAACTATTAAAACTTTAACTTCATAATGTTCACTCACAGAGTGGCATAAATCATCAGAGCCTGGGCTCCAAAGCTTATCTTAAATTTTCCCATACAGCTCACACAGTTGCCTTCAATATTGAACTGAAAGGAAATTAGAACCAAAAATCTGTTGGTAGTTTCTTTCATCCTGCATGCTCTTGTTTTACCCACCCAATTTCTTAGCCAGGATGAGCTGTGGCTGCTGCTGGGTTGTGTAATCCAAAACAGAGGGTGGGGTAATGGCACTACCAGCAGAAAGTTTCCTAATAAATTCATCAGGCTTTGCTCAGAACTGTCAGTCGTGGCTGCTGATGAATGAGAGTGAGCTCTGGTTTTTACCTGGAGAACTCAATGGGAAACAAAACCCAAACCCAACTGGTTTTTGCTTAATGAAGCTACCACACAGCCCTCCACTAACGTGCTCCTTGCCAAGCCTGTGGTCAAGAAGGGACTGCTGCCTGGAAAGAGGTTCCAGCCTCACAGGGACACTGGGAAGAGAGCAGAAGGGAAGATCCATTCCAGTAGTACCTCTCGGATGTATTCCTCTTGCTCTTCCTTGAGGGTAAGTTCAATGAAGATCTGCTGCAGCTTCTCATTACAGTAGTTAATGATGAACTGCTCAAAGCTGTTGTCCTGTCAGATAAAAGATGGTTGGTGTTGTGTGAACACCCAGGAGTTCAGCTTGAGAAGCTACTGCAGCAGCTCCCAGCAACAAGCTGCTTTAGTAACTACTGCTTCCAGTTTTGCAGTGGGATGGTTAGAGTAATATTTTATTTATTATTTTGATTATATTTTATTAGTTTGGAAATTGTAGACCAAATCCTTCTCTGAGGCTTTCTCCATCAGGAGGGACAAAAACTCTGTAGGTTCTATTCAGAATGTCTCTCTGTTGGTTCCTTGGGCCAAGTCATAAGGGCACCTGTAGTGCCAGGGAATAAACAAGAAGAGTTTTGCCTGTGCTGATCTGTTCCCATATGGAAAATGTAGAGTCCTGCAGGTTCTGATGAACAGAATTATGACAGGAACATTAGTTCTTTTCCACTCAGTAGCCAATCAAGTATCCTATTTCAGGACAGATGGAGACCCAAGCTGCTATTCTGGTTGCAGCTGAGCCTGGGTTAGGAGATTATTTGCTCCAGAGGTCAAGCCACCTCCTTCCTGCCAAAAAAACTCATGTAATCACCCCTTGAAATGATGGGAATTGCAAAACACTCAACCCAAAATCCTCTAAAAGGCTAACTGGTATCAAACTGGGTTGGTGAGCAAGCATGCATATGACCCTTTGGAGAAGGGACTGGAGAACCCAGGCCCCAGGAGAGGGGTGGGTAGTGGAGCAGGCTGCTTGGTGACCTTAATTACTAACCAGCAAGAACACTGGTTATTTAGGTAGCCTGAAAATTAGCAGAATAAACCACTCTGCCTTTTTACACTGTCCAATCAATCTGCTATACAACCCACGTGAAGCTCAAGTTAAGGGGATAGAATTTTTATGACAAAGGGCAACTGCAATCATTTAAATGTTTAAATTAAGGATCTGGTTGCTAAATGAGATTAAGAACACACAAGCAGATTAGAAAAAAAAAAAAAAAAAAGAGAGCACAGATTACTTTTCTCATTTTGGTTTTAGGTAAAGCAAAAATCACAGTCGATCACCAAACTTTCTCAGCCACATCAAACTCTGCCCCTCACACCAACTGCAATTATGAACCAGAGATGGCAAAACTCACATAGCTTTAGAGAAGAAGAGAGAAAAGTTTCGCATGCAGCAAATTCAGCACTGCAAACAAGTCATACTTACTGCATTCTGTTGCAAAAAAAAGAAATTACATAAACTGCAGTCAGTACTTATATTGCTTCCATAACAATACAAATCTCTTTATTACTGCATTTATTTAGTATCCAGATCACTCGTATTTAAATGTCAATGAAAATGAGAAGTTGTGCATAAATGGGATGTGTTACTTCCTTGCAGATGAGAGCACCTATAGCTACTATCTAAAGATTATCAAATAAACCAAAGGATCCTCTGAGTGTAACACAGAACAGCATTCTTGCAGTCACATCCACCACCTTTTGTCCTAAAAACTCCACATATATACAGCCTTTGGTAGAGAAATCTCAGTGAAGGGAGAGGAGAAAGAGGAAAGTATTGGAGGAGGAATGAGTAGAAGTTTCTTTGACCCACCCAGATAAAAGCATCACGTTAGATCTGTTGAGTTTGAAGTAAAAGGTCCCCAGCTGACACATCCCACTGGCAAAGAGGGTAAAGCAAACTGCCTCCTCCTGCCACCCACTGCAGAGAGATTGTTTCTCCAAAAGACCATGTCATTCCCATTGCAAGGGCTGCAGGATTTTTCCCTCACATATTACACAGTCTTCGTCTTCACAAACAGGTGGAAATTGAACTGCAAAGCCAGCTGAACTATCTAAGAGGACATTAACAATATTTTTATTTTATTGCTTTGATTTTTATTTTATTATTGATTATTAATAATAATTGTTGTATTTGTATATATAAAAATTAATAATTTCTAGGTGCTTTCCCGATTTGCTGTGCATCTGTGATATTTATGGTTTGCCAACGAAAGACAAACCCAAATCCACAGAGTTCTTCACAAATCACTCCCCTGAAGGTAGGAAATTCTATTTGAAATTGCCAAGCCACTTTTATCTTTTTCCCAGGGAAAAAGTAATTGAAGAGCAGCAGTGATTTTGTTCTTGAAGTAAGATACAGAGCAAAAGGCTAACAGTTAATTACAGCAGAGAAAATGAGGAAAAAATGTTTGGCATTACTGAAATTCTCAAAGCACTTAATTCTGAACAGAGCAGAAGATGCTCAGCAAATTAAATCCACTTCAGAAAGAGGCATTTCCTTTTCCAGCTTTAAAGAAACCCTGTATTAAAAACCAACTGCTGTTTATCTCTGGGCAAATCTGAGTGAGGCGACTGAGATTGTGAATTTATTCTCCCTTCTTTTAGATCTATAGTTTTAAGTCTGTGAGGGCTTCCCAAAGCATAGCACAAATTAATTGTCCCCCAGTATTTTGATGAAGGTCCCTGGAAAGTCAACAGGACAGAATTAGCTGGGATCTGTAGAACTTCTGACATTGTTTTTAGGAAGCCAATAGAGAATCACTGATCTCAGTAAACCCGATCAGGAGGGACCCAGCTGTCAGGATTGTACCTGGTCCTGACCACTGCCATTAAGTGACAGAAAAGGGTTTTGAAGAACACAAAAGCAGCACAGTCAGGCCCAAAATTTCAGGAAGAATTT
>JAOEGS010003943.1:97370-109098 GCA_025447755.1 Corythornis vintsioides
CTGCCATTAAGTGACAGAAAAGGGTTTTGAAGAACACAAAAGCAGCACAGTCAGGCCCAAAATTTCAGGAAGAATTTCAAATATTCTTAGGAAATTTTAGGAAGAATAATATTTCAGGCCAGCACTTCTCAAAATGTCTTTTCCAGGCTGTAATTCTGCTACTTTCATGTTGAGAGCACCACTTAAATCCCTGCAATTTTACAGTGGCATTTAAACTATGCCTTTGAAATCACTGTGGAATACAAAATGTAACCTTTTTGGGAAGAGGCAACCACTCAGACTCTCAAATGAAATTAAAGGTGCTGGGAAACAGAATGCCACCTGAGATAGCCTTAAAGCCAGGTCAGATTTCTAGCTACAGCTCAACCCAGCACCCTCAACTTATCCTCTCCATCTTTTGATGCAACAATCCATTTAGACAAGTGGGAACATCCACTGCCAAAAATCAAAGCCCACTTCACCATCTTTTTCACTTCAAATAATAAGTGTCTTGCTCATACAGCTTCATTCTTTATTGTTCAAACCACTGGGCATCAGGGGGGCATTTCATGCCACCAAATTTTTTCAACTCTATAAACATTTCTGCTCCATGCAAAAAATATGGTGTTGATATACACAAGGTGATCACAGTGTGGTACTCAGGTTGTTAGAGCCAACCACATAAAGACAAAAAGTTCTAATTCTGAACCACTGCTATTTCATGAATTACATACATGCCTAAAAAAAAGGAAAAGGAAAAAAAAAAAAAAAAGGAAAACCTAAGGAAAATTTTTTTTTCATCCTTAATATTTTTCCTTATTTCTTCACCATGGAATTAGCTGAAAAAAAACCCCACAAATAGGGATGTTCCTGAACTTTATCTATTATATATATACTTAATACATTTTTAGACTGTTAAAATACCAACAGCAAACACACAACATAAAATATCTCTTTGTAGAGATAAAGAAAATAAATAATACTGCCTGTTATGAGGCAGAAATGTCTCCTTGCTGACGCTGAGTGTCTTGCACTAGATTTACAAACAGCCAATAACTAAAACTAGGTATTTTCCTAGGAAAACCAGCTCCTTTCTAACCTCCTGTCCCCCTAGAGATTTCAAATTCACTTTTGAGTATCCAGTGATTTCCAAAGACAGAGGCAACCAAGACACCTCCTTAAAACACTAGGAGGTAGGAATAAATTCCTGTCTCCCACCTGCCTTGCAAAGTCCTGCTGGAAGTGTTCCATTTTCTCTGTGTCCTTTGCACTGTTTTCCCCCCAGTGAAACACATGTTGTCAGTACAGATCTACAGACTCAGCATCCCACCTATACAAAATGTTTCTCAATATCTCCTCTTCTTAACCTTAAAAAAAAGCAACATAACCAAGCAAACCAACAAACAGAACATTTCAAGTCATGACCCTGTTGAAATCAACACGACTGATGCCCTTAAAAAGAACTTTTTGATCATTATGGGGGGAGGAAAAATAATATTTAGGAAATATTTAAATAATATTTAAATTAATAAATAATAAATAACGTTTAGCACTTAGGAAATTTAAATAAATAATATTTAGCACGTAGGAAACTGATGGTTTTGCTTCAACACATCTAGTCCCAGAAAGGTGACATTTTTCACCATCAACACAGTTCCAGGCAGCAGAAGTCTTTGAGCTCCCCCTAACACAGGTAGGTGATCCCAGACAGATCCATCAAGGCCCTTACTGGGGCTCCTAGAGAAACAGTCAGATGGGAAAAGTAATGATAAAAGACAAATATACCCACCCACTTCAGGAGATAAATGATGGAATGAATGGTGAAACCAACCAGCACATTTAATTTATTAATTTTTTTTTACTATGGTGTCTGGGGATAGGGATTTTTATCTATGACCACAGGACCATAGAAATTGATGAGATGAAACTAAGAAATAGAAATGCTAAAAAATGAAAATCTCTTGCAAAAGAGGGAAATTCTGTTTCAAGAAAATGAAAAAAGACACTGTTTTTATCTCAGAAAGCAATAACCCAGTTATAACATTTTGCTGTTGTTGTTAGTGAAGATATGTTGTCAATATTTATCCCTTTTCTGTTTATATAGACAAGCATTCAAGTAATCAAGCTTAATTGAAAAATATCTCCTGGAAAGTAGAATAAACTGTGCTTTTGTTGTTAAAATGTCTACAGGCAAAGAACCAAAGAAGCATAATGTTTAACTAGAAATATTCCATGTATATGTAATTACACTAAGTTTCAGAGTATCTAATGGAAGGAGGAAATATACACCCTGAAGCTTCAGGGATCAGCATTTTCCTTCCTTATTTCCCAGGGAGAGTCCCTTCAACAAATCCCTGACCAGCTACAGTCCTGGAACAACAGGAATTGCAAATAGGCAAGACCCTACTATATAATCATAACCATTCCTCTCCTAAAACAGAAGAGGAATTTCACATTTGTGGAATATTTGCTCCAGAATTGCAACTATTTCCCCCGTTGAAAACAGGCAGCCAGCAGAATTTCCTTCAGAAACAAGCATTTTGCCAAATGAGCCTAAATATTTGATTTTTAATGTGATGATTTAAATAGTGATTAACTTCCTGGGACACACCTCTGCACTTCAGGAAATGATTGTTTGACTGCATTTTTAAATCTCCAGAGCAACTAGGGTGCCTCTCTGCAATATTAATATTAATTAATATTATTAATATTAAGGCAACTACTAAAATGAGATCTCCAGCAACAATCTCTCAGAGCTCAGCCAGGCAGGGAACAGGATAGAAGGAGACAAAGCAACTATTGATTCAGCAACTGGTTGAAGCTGCCCTCTGGGTTTATGTTAAAAGTGATAACACCTCCCAGTTTTTTTATGTCTTAAACATCTCAGGAAGGTATTTTCAATCCCTGCCCCCCTCCTTATCTGATTGCCTCCCTCTAAAAGCAATAGGTAATTACCACAACTCTGAACATGTTCATATAATGAAACCGAATTCTACTTCTAATAATAGAATCATACTTCTAATAATAGAATTCTAATGAATTCTAATTCTATTTTTAATTAAAGATCTGGGCATTTTACTGGTGTCCAGATGACAGGTTCCACAGTACATGCAGCATAATCAAGTTTCTTCCTATTACAAGGGAATTCTACACATAAGGAACAAGCTCATTGCTGTATCAACCAGCAGCACTACCAAAGCTCATCAGAAACTGTTGAGAAATGGACCTGGTTTCACTGCAGGTGGCTGGTTTGGCTCTTTAGTGAGGACTCTTGCTCCATAACACTCCTTGTAACACAGTCTAGCCCTCATCTGCACAGGGAATGCACACAAGAACATGAAACATCCAAAGCAGGGTTAGGTCATCTCTGTTGAAACCTACCAGGCCTTCAGTCATTTGCCTTCTGGAACCTTTTGTTTCTTTTCCATCAAACCCACCCCAGCATTTTGCAGAGAAACAGCTTCTGCCCCAAACTGCAGAATCAACCAGGGATCAGCCCTTAAACCAAACCCTGGAAATAGCAACTGAGCTGATTCTGAAATTCCCAACCATTATTCCTACCCCATCTCAAATCACAGGCTAGACTGCAGCCTGCCTCTGCATGCAGCTGATGGAAAAAAGGAGAAACCAAACTTGGAGCAGTCAGTGTCAGGCTGAAGCCACTGCTCAAGCTCCAGAAGCATGACACGTCCAACCTGCTGCTGTAGTCTGCACTTTCACACTCATCCTAGTCCCTAAATCCTTGACACACCCAAAAATTCAGCACTGAAACCTTCAATCCCAGCACACAACTCACCACAAAGGGCATGGCAGGATCCAAAAATAAACACAGCTTGACAGCATCTCTTTTGTGGATTGTTTGGCCAAGTTTGCTGTTGACATCTGCCAAACCCACAGAGGCTGAGGGTTATTGATAGGATTCAAATCCCTACTTGGAATTTTTGGACAGCCAAGTCCTTCAATCTGCTTTCATGGATAGCTTCTGGGTTTGTCTGAATAAATGGGTTTTTTGTTTGATAAAAATACTAACAGAAATCAAATCCTAAAGAGTACATGGCAGAATTAGCAGGACTCCAATGCTTTTTCTGGGGTAAATCTCAACAAATATCCAGTTCCTTTGTAAATTAACTTAAATTACAGAAAAATACATATGCTGTAGTGGACAGTAAATCAAGTAATTCTTTCCAAAAATTACAAGAAAAAGATTAGCATCTATATAAACTTTAATTTGCATAGAATAGAATAGAACAAGATCACTCTTGTCATCAAAGGTGAAGGGTGGGATCTTCCAGAATGGTGAATCTGGATTTCTTCAGTCTTCTTAAGGCAGTAAGATGATCTCTAGTAATCATCCTAAACAGGAATAAGGCCCCCAAAATATTGTCTGCCCTGCCCATTATGAAACAAAACAAAAACCTCAAAAACCTGTAGCAAATGCAGATGAAGTCGTTCAAATAAATGTTTAACCAAAAAAACTCTTCATAAAAATGACAGTTCTACTTCAAGAATCATAGAATCATAAAACAGACATGAAAATCAAAATCTGACTTAAGAATTAGGTTCAAAAGGGAACAGCACATTTTTAATCAGAGGTTTTAAGTAATTTACAATCAGATGAATGGAGTTGCTGCCATTTGCTAATATTTTGAATATTTACCCATCATGTTTACACACAAAGAACTCCATTCTACTTTTTATGCTATAAATCTTAGGACATTCTTGAATTTTCCTTATGTTATTGTACAGTGTTAAAATGTCATTAATTTACAATAGAATCATAGAATGCCCTGGGTGGGAAGGGACCTGTAAAAGTCACCCAGTGCAATCCCCCTGCAGTGAGCAGGGACATCCTCAACTAGATTCCTCAACTAGGTTTCTCAGAGCTTCATCAAACCTGACCTTGAATGTCTCCAAGGATGGGGCCTCCACCAGCTCCCTGACATAATGAAACATCTTTTCTGTGAAGCATTTACTTAAAAGTCTCAATAATTGGCTTTTTTCTAAGCATTTTCTTTAATAACTTTGAGATTTGATAATACAAAACTCAACCAAAAAAAGATGATGCAGGTATCCTCTCAATTGACCTTGCTCCATTCAAGCAATCACAAGACCAGTTACACTTTGCCTTCATGACAGAACTATTTTAACTCAATTTAAGAGTTATGATATAACATTAACTTTTGTTCCAACTAGAGCTGAATAGAAAATTAATCTTTCTTTTTGGTTTTTTTTGAATTTATTTTTTTTTTGCCTTGAGAGAATAATTTGCTTTTTATTCCATTGAGAATAAGTCAGCAGGTAGTGATTATAAAATTAACCTGTCTGGAAACACAGGTGAGTGCTACTGGAAATACAGCTGATTCAGGATTTTCTATTGGATTGGTTTTCTATCACTCACCCTTTGAATTACAGTAGTGCCACACAGTCCCAATACCAGTAACTCTACTAGCTGCTGCTAAAGCAATCACATTTATTCTTCAAATATCTTTGAATTAAAATCTGGTTTAGTAGAAGCCATGTATGTTTCTGGCTCACTACGTGGCTCTCATTTGGAATGTTCAGAAATAATTCCATTCTTTTTGTGATGCTGAACCAAGATGCTTGGCTAGTGCTCTCATGAGAAGAGTCCTGCCCTGTCTGAACACACTCATTAATTTGATCTGCAAGTCACAAGGCAAATCTTTTCCTATTTTCCCAGTAGAACCAATACTCAGCATTTAAAGGAGTGGACAATAATTATTTTAAAGCATTTTTGTATGAATGGGGAAAGCTGCATTGTAATTCTGTATGGAAGTGAAAAGAGCCTTTGCTTTTTCATTTGTCTTCTGTAAAACTACATCTCCTGAACTCAACTACTTACTTATTAACTTATAAGAAGCTGAGCTCCTACAAAAAGGAGCAAAATTCCATGTGAGAAACACCATCCCACAGCTGGCTGGGGTGCTAGTGCAAGCTTCTGTCTCCACCTTACCCTAAATTTTTATCCTTAATATATATTAAAGAGTTAGTGAGAATGAGTGTCATGCCCAGAGGTGCCAGCAGCACCATCCCAGTGTCCAGCTTTCTGAAGGACCATTTCCAGAGAGACCTGGCACTGAATCTCCATCTAGCCACCTGACCACTTGTAATGTATTGTGATCAATACACTCATGTTTAATGCAAAAAAAACCCTAGTTTAGTAAACTCTTGAAGCAAGGATCAGCTTTGGGTTTCCTCTTCAGAGAGGTATTTTGATTTGCACAACCTTCAGTGTTATGCTTCTGAAAGAAAACTTACACCACCCTCTCTTATCTTGAATTATTCTCATCTTCTACATGATTTAAACACACGCCTTGGATTTTCAAGAGGGATGTAGAGAAGTGGGTAATGACTGCACATTTTCTACTGATTTCTGTCCCTGGTTCACTTTCTACCTTGAACACTATGCAGATTCCAACCAAGATCCATAAATCTCTTAGAATAAACTGTCAGAAGTTTGTGAAAACTCCCTCACCCTGGTGTTCTCTAACACGTGAAAAACTCCTCGTTGATTGTTTGGTTTGGGGTTTTTTTGGTATGTTTTGGTTTTTCAAAATACCACTATCACAAGCAAACAGCAGTGAGACACAGACAGATAGAAACTGGTAAAGAGTATGTATATAAGTGAATCAAGATTAAATGGAATATAATTCCTTGTTTAATTTTGACAGGAAAAAAAGAATCTACTTTTTGTTGTCTATTTTAAAGGATACAAAGCTTGTTCACAGACATCCACAAAATGCCTCAGGACATAAATGACACTGCCAGAGTTTCTCTTGCACTCACAATGTATATAACAACCAAACACATTTGGCTTACCCATCATAAACATGTATTTACCTATGGTATAAAAACATTAAGTTCAGCTTTGGTGAAATTTTGTGTCAATAGCCAGACTTGCCAAGACATTTAGTTTTCATTTCCTTTTGTAGTGGTTCTTGTCAAGAATGACACACTGGATTGCAAATTCAAAAACAACTCTATTATAATAACAGCTCTCACTTGAAATCTTGACCATTAGAAAGGTCTTACCTCAAAAATTTCAAAGCCATAGATGTCCAGCACCCCCATTACCTTCTTTCTCACTTTTGTTTGTGCCTTAGAAAAAAAACCCAGAAGACTGAATCAGTCATCTATACATTTCATAATTAGGAATCAAGAAAACTAATGCATCTCCTAAGGAAGCTGTCAAATTCTATAAAATAAAAATTTAAGTGTGGTTTCCCAAAATACACATAGAGGGGAATATTTCCATAAGAATAAAACCAAAGCAGACAGCAACTGGTTGAGCTGTGTTAATTATTGACCTGTGCCATGGGTAACAGTGCACAACCAGGAAAAAGGAAACTGGAAGCTACAGTCTCACTGTCCACTTCAATTTACAATCTTTCTATTGATTTTTTTTTTAGACACCAAAGAACAATACCTTAATGCTCTCATTGATTCTGGTAACAAGCCAAGAGAAGAGGCGACTGTATAGATTCTTAGCCAGAGCATCACGTGCATAATAAGCCTAAAGAGGAGAAAGAAGGAAAAGGTTAGAAACACTGGGATAAGCCCAGCACTTCTAGCTCACTGGCACATGGCAGAGGTGCTGTGAACAGACCAGGGGTGCCAGGACACTTTGGCATTGTTGGCAGCCTGCTGGTGCCTTCCTGGCCATGAACCGCAGCCACAATCAGGGCTCCTTGAGTCTCTTCCTGCTCATCTGGGTATCCTGTAAAGCCCCACACCCCCCAGCCCAATCCTAAGCAAAGGGACTTAATCAGCTGTAGTTAGGGAAATGCTGTTCCTGCCAGCCCGAGCTGGTGAGACACAGGTGGCAGCCACACTGGCTCTGCACCATTACAGAGAGAGAAATTCACACTGGCAGCAGCAGCTTTTCAGCAGCCCGGGGCACACAACTCCTATGAAAAGACACCAGTTGCTCTAAACAGTCTGCCACAATACTTTCAACTTGTGTTTTGTGCATTTTTATTTTTTTTCTGCATTTTTTTTTTCCATTTTCTGCAACACATCTATTTAATTCACACTTAAAACATGCAGTATATTAGAACACGTAGAAACTGATGAAGAAAAAACACTTATGCTAGTGGTTTGTTTTATTCAGCAGAGCCTATTAGTTGTGGGTTTTATTTGGGCTGTTTGGGTTTAATCACGAAGAATAAATTGCCATTTAAAAAGATTCTTCCTTTAAAATCAGCACCTCTTTTTTACCTGAGCCACATTTAGTGTTGTTGAAACTTTCTCTTGCTTAGCTTCAACCGTCCGGAAGCTGAAAGCTCTTTCCAGCACAGACTGGTCTATACCTGTCAACTCACAGATTTCCTTCAGTTCTAGTATAAAAAAATAAGAGTAAACATAATGAATCATTTAATCTCGTTGATTTTTCTACCCTAAAATTATTAGCTTTTAAGTTGTTCTGCATTTTCCCAAAACAGGTTTCCTTCCACAGAGGAAATACCCCATCCACACCTCTTCCCTGTCCTGCCAAGCAGACTTTGAAACCAGGCACAGCATGAGGAAATGGAAATATGCATTTCCATCTGGTTTACTTTTGTGAAGTCTTCTTCCATTTATCTCAGACTAAATTTAATGATTGAAAGCTTTCAAATTAAATCAGCCTTCAAAATCAACTTTAATATTTCAACTGCAAAAACACAACCAAATTAATCTGAATTTACAGGCAGAGATGCCCTACTACAAAAAGCCTCCACTGCAGAATAACCAAGCAGTTCCAGAACTGCACAGCACCATTTCACATTTCAGAAGTAAATAAAGTGGGAAAAAAAAAAGAAGAAAATAAGGTTTTGATTTGCAGAGAGATCAGAATTGTACAGAAATCAACCCGTATTTGCTTGCAGGTGAGTTTTGGAAGCAATCTAATTTAATTCACCTGTAAGTCTGCAGAAGCTACAAAATTGATAATGGTTTCAGACAAATTAGTGGTTTTCCTCCCATCACTAATCTCATCTTACCATTTTTATCTTTGATTTTACTTTCATCTAGGCCATTCACACGAGACTCAGGCTTAAATTCAATATTTCCCAATTTCAGAACGGCTGCCACCACCTCAAAAACAGACTGTGTTTCATGATCCATAAACCCAACAATCTGCATTGCATTCTGGAAAGGGGACAGATAAAATGATAGGATAAAAGAATGTCCATTTAAGCAGATCATACTTGCATAATACCTGTATTAGCATAAATGAGAAATGGTTTGGGTACACTGGTAGCAAAAAGAACACGACATAATGACTACCCTTAGGTAAATAAGGGTTTTTTTAATAGGAAAGAGAGGTTAAAGAAGACCTGGCAATCATGCTGGCATGTCAGTCATTAAATCCTATTCCTAGGATTCATTCATTTTATGGGTTTCTAAAATGCAGTGGTTTTTTCAGTCACTTTAAATTTAGTTTATAACCCAACTCAGTTTTTCACAATCAAATGAACAGGTACTACTGCCTTCTCAGTTGCTCTAAAAGCCAACTGCTTTTAAAATCTGAATTTGCATATACTGGGGGAGAGGGTCCTGTACTCTTGCCCCTCAATAAAATCAAGCAAAAACATCATGGTAAAAATCATCTTGAGAACCATCCCAGATCATCACATTGAACCATCACATTGTTCACAGCTATCAAGGATTTTTAGCTTGTTTTGTTTTCCTTTTCCTTTTTTTACTCTTTTTTTTTTTTTTTAGATCTTTTTTGTTTCCTCACTAAAATACTCCAGAAACTTGTTTTCTTTGTATTTTCTAGTTGTGGTGAAGCTTCCCCATGCAAACATGCTGTACCCTTGCACGAAGAGTGAGCTCCCCGTGCAAAGGGCCACACCAAGGGCACAAGAACTCTCCATTAGTGTTGAGCCCTTGGGATTTTACCCCCAGCCCCTGCTCCTTCTTACCCTAACTGTTCTGAAGTTTGCAGCATCATCCACTCCATTCACTTTGGCAGAATCAAGGCCCAGGTAGTTGTACCTGCTGAAGTCACGCTCCAGTTTGAGTTTGCCTAATAAATCCAATAAAAATATCATTAGCAATAGCACTCCCATTAGTAGCTCTTTTATCTCAGAACAAGCATTATCAAGAACTACTGTTATTAGGAGGACTGAGTTTCAAGGATCTTTTAATTACAAGCCTTCTGAATAGAAACAGGCTTTCTTCTTTGTTTCTGGCTGATACCACACCACCTATTTACTATTGCTATTGTGACTACCACCAACAGTTTGAAACTTTAATCAAGATCATTTCCCACAAAAGCTGGTGTACATGGGAACAGAACATCAAATATAAAGATGACTCGGATCTGAAAATAGCACAAGGACAACACTTACAGAGGAAATCTTCTGATGCACCAGACAGTATCTGATAGAAAATGTGAAAGTTTCTTTCACCTCTTGGCTGCTTAACAACACGAGACTTCTCTAGCAGATCTAAGAAAAAAACCAACAAAAACAAAACCAAGAAAGTCTCACAGGTCAGGGAAAGATCGTTGGAGCAAAACCCTTTGATACGAATATAGTTCCCCATCATTTTCTACTTCACTGCTTTAAATCATCACCAGCAAATTAGAAGATGATAAATGGGCACAAACTTCATTGCAATGTATCACATCAGTACATACTTCTCAACTAAGCTATTTGAGCAAGCTGTAAAGCCCAGTGCACTTACAAATGCTGCAAAGAAAAATAAGGTCTGGGAAGGAACATGCTCAAGAGAAATCAACTTATTTCCAGTATCACCCAATAAAGATTTGGTGAGAATAATTGTATGGGTGAAGGTTTGAAAAGAACTGAGATGTTAATGGACTAAGCACATTAAAGAGGGGGAAAAAGGGGGAAGCCCACTAAAGAAAAACTTGAAACTGAATAAACATGGAGCACTTTGTGATCCTCAGGAGCATCAGACTATGAAATAACCCCCAATGGGACTGCCAGAAGACAATACGAAATGGAAAACCAGCACTTTGAAAAGCATCACTACACTGATTGACAAGAAGACCACTTTGTCCTCTGGCATTAGTGATGGGCTCATTTTTATGCCTTCCCACTGAGGGGAGGAATCCAGGCAGACAGCAGATGACTTGTAACACGCTGCAGACTCTGTACCACATGCAATACAAAGGTTGTCTAGCCTATAATCACTGAAAGCATGTGGCTGCAGCACACCAGGGGAGGGGAGAAGGAAGCAAAACAGAGCCTTTGGACAAGTATGTGTGTCACTTGCTGGTTTTGTACTGAAAAATAAAGTGGTTTTTCCTTCTTTTCTCCCTGGCACATGAGGGCTCCATGTCATTTTTCCAGACAGCAAACCCACAGTTCCCAGTATACAGTTTCTCTTAAGCTACATGTATTCAGCAACAGGGAGTCACTCAGTCTCATTCACAGAAGCACAGAATAAATATGGTTGCAAAGGAGCTCCTAGAACACTGAGTGCAACCATACAGAAAAAAAACCCCAAAACTAAAAAAATACAACAAAAACTCCAAACAACAACGAAACTGAAACCCAACCATTCCTACTCTTACAGCAGGTCCTGAAGCACCTTGTCAATGCCTTTCTTAAATGACTCCAGGGTTGGGGATTCAACCCCTCCCTTCCCTATGCCTATGCTCACCACTCTCTCCAGAAAGGATTTCCTCCTAATACCCAATGTCCAATCTAAGCCTCCCCTGCTGCAGCTCCAGCCCATTGCCCTGGTTCTGTCATTAGTGACTGAGGAGCAGAGGCCT
>JAOEGS010003943.1:111467-124436 GCA_025447755.1 Corythornis vintsioides
GCCCTTTGTTTACCCTAATTAGCATTTACATAAAGAAACCAAATCTATTTTCCTTAAAGCAAGGACTGCACAACCAGTAATCTTTGTGTTAACTCTCACACCATGGATCCTCAGTCAAAAGAGAAGATGCAAAGATGCACATCAGATTTCTGGATGGTGGATAGTGGTGTATTTCTGGATTAGGTGCTCTTTCTGCATTACCTAACAATGCTGCTGCTACAAACAGAACATTTCCCATGTTCTGTATATCAAAGCAACTGTAAAAATTAAATTGCTTTGGAGAGGTCCACCCTGTAACCACTTTTTAAAACATATTGCTTGCATGCTCATCAATTTAGATGACTCAAAGTCCAGCTACATTCCTCAGGGTCTGAAGATTGTTTGGTATTCCTAGATAACACTGGTTTAAATGCAAAAGATCTGTGTAAGCATCCTACTAAACCACTTGACTGACCTGAACATGAAGGAAAAAAAAAAAAAAAAGAGATAAATTAATGCTGAATACTTATGCAAACTCTAATGTACAAATGTACATTATTTCTTTTCAGTTACTTGACCCGTGGACTTGAGCAATCCAGGAAAATGTAGGATATTTGTTTTTTCTCTAAATATAGTAGGAATTGACTCAACATTCAAGAAAAGAATAAGTAAACACTAAAACAAAAACCAAACACACTACCTTTGGCACATTCTGAATAACCCAGGAAAAGTTTATTTTAGTCATAGTCTCTTCATCTGGCCGTGACCAAGGACCTTTTTAGCTATTCAACCAAAGTTACAGAACATTTTCTAGTCACAGAATTGTATCTCCAGAGCCACATTATGTTTTCTGTTTTCCTACCTTGATTCTTCAGCTGTCCCCTAAAAAAAAGTCACTGATGAAAAAGGAAACACAGTAGTGTTTCTCAGGAACTTTTTCCCATGATTTCTACCAAGTTTATAACAATGTTCTCTTGAATGAAATGACTCATTATTGTACCAAAAAAACCTGTCTGTGCAGTGAAAATACAAAGACTGCTGCATAATTTTAAGAGTGGAAAATTCTGATTACTCGAGTGCTAATTAAAACAAACTGATCAAAACGTGTAGTATCACTTGCTGTTTTAAGCACTTTCTAATTTAGGCAGTTGCTTAAATGGTGGCAGCTCTGCAAATGAACACCAAGGGAGATGCTGGAATAAGTTAAGATTAAAAAGAAATCAAGGAGTACCCCTTTCCATAATGTCTGACTGTAAAATTTGTGTACTATGTCCCTAAGCAAATGAGCTTCCTAACAGCAATCACATAACTAAAATCAGCAGCCCAAGCTGTTGATTTTCCAGTAAGTGGGTAATTACTTTTATCTTTGAAAACGAACAAAGAAGAAGAAGTTGTCAAATTATCACTAACTTAAAAGAAAGAGGCTGTTGCTTCAGATAAACATCAACGGGTTCTCTGATGCTGTTGGGAAAGATGGCAATGGAGACCTTTCTTAATCACTTGTTATTTGGACTTGAAGCACACTGCTGGTTAGAAATGGCTGTAGAAAAGCAGGCCATGGCACTGCACTTCACCTGCAGCACTGCTGGCTTCTGCTTAATGATTCAATCCCTGAAGGGCTTGGCTAAATTAGGAAAGATGGTCCAATGCTAAAAGCTAGATAGATTTCAGCAGGAAAAAAAAAAATTAAGATTTAAATATTCTGGGAAAGATATTTTAAGCTCCCTACTTTTCGAATGGCAAGAGTGAAATGTTTTGGAGTGCTCTGTGCAAAACCATTTCAGCCACAATATTTAGTATACACAAAACCAGTCACAAAACTAACAAATCAAGTGTGCACAAAGTGCCTTGAGTACAAAACAGATGCAGTGTCTGAACAGAGTCACATTCTAGAGGCTGCTGCAATTAGCACTTCTTAGTTAACAACAAATGTAGCTGGTTTTAAAGAAAATGCATATTATTCTGTAATTACAGGTGGAAAAGAGACTGCTAAACTATTTTCTGCTCTCACCCCCACTAACACAGTAGTTACAATGAATGGAAAACTAAGAATAGTATTTATGGTTTCTGTTATCCATTTCCACAATTTACACCGGGGTGAAAGTCAGTTAATTACCCAACACTCCAGCTGCCTTTCCTCACAAGTGCTCTGGAAAAAAACCTCTGAGAGAATAGAGGTGGATCCTGCAAACAAAGGATCAACCAACACGATACCTGAAATATTTAATTTTTGTCCAAGAGGAAACAAAATCCTGAGTGAAACAACATACTGAAAGTTTACCTAAATCACACTCATCTCAAATTTTCTAGTTTCTTTATGTGACTGTGCTCCACGATACAGAAATGTCCAATGTGGTAGAAATCAGTGGAGCTCCTCTGAGCAGCCATGCCATGCATATGTAAGGAGTCTATATGTATTTCACACTGTTCAAAGCTAAAATTATCTTCAGCTTGGGAACATACCAGTTCTGCTGGGTTTTACATACCCCTTGCATTTTATTATCCTGGTCTAGGCTGGTGCTGGGCTCTGCTCACAGGGCATTAGTGCCAGAGCCAGAGGGGCTGGATTCCAGGGGAGGGGCAGTGGGGAACAACTGGCACTGGCAGAGCAGCCAGAGCCTGGCACAGGCTGCCCAGGGAGGGGGTTGAGTGCCCAGCCCTGGGGGTGTTTAAGGGTCGACTGGATGTGGTTTTGAGGGGGTTGTTTGGATTGGTTTAGGGGTGAACTTTGTAAGAGTTAATGGTTGGACTGGATGATCCCAAGGGGCTTTTCCAACCTGAATGATTCTCTGATTCTCTGCCATCTCCATGGACTGCAGACTGTGCAGTCAGGATAATTTTACCCCCTAGTTCCATCCTGTCAAAGGTTCACTCCTAAATTAACCTGCCATTAAGAAGTAATGGAAAGGCATCAGGAGATGCCTCAAGGGAAGGTCAGGATAGCATCAGATGGACTAGCTCTTCACAGAACTTCAAAGCATTTCAGACCAGAGCAAGCAAGACCTTGAGCCTAATGAGTCTCTACTTATCTTTACCAGGCTGATAAAATTAGTATTATTAGTATTATTACCCATCTTGCCACCAAAATAAACTAGATATTCAAATTGTCTGCCTCCAGCCACTCAGAGTATCAGTTCAGCTTGGTGTCAGGCTGTTATCTAAAAAGCCTATGATCTTCACTGATGTTCAATCAAGCTTACCAGATACAACTGTTAGTCAAAATATTATATCATCTCCACATCATATTAACACCAAACCATTTCATGCTGATTCCAAGAGTAATACTCACAGTTGCTTATAACTCCTCCAAGTGGATCACCCTTGAAATCAAACTCAATATCCATGTATTTTCCCTGTGGAAGCAATATATTTGAAAACTAAGTGCTGTTGATCTGCTCAGGGCATGTTTTAAGAAATTAATTGGTCATTTTAACAGGTTAAAAGAGCAATCTGGCATATTTGGTATGCTGCAAACTTACACTAGAGTGCTGGGAACACTGTGCAGTACTTGTGACCATGTAGGTATTATCATGCTTATTAATGGAAAAATAGAGGAAGAAATTATCTTCCAGGCCAACTTATTTTCTGTGTAAAATCTTAGATTCAGATCAGACATGAGGTGAGAATTTCTTCCCCCGGAGGGTGCTGAGACCCTGGCACAGGATGATCAGAGAGGTGGGGGCAGCCCCATCCTTGGAAGTTTGGAAGCCCAGGCTGGATGGGGCTCTGAGCAACCTGCTGCAGTGGGAGGTGTCCCTGCCCTTGGCAGGGGGTTGGAACTGGATCAGCTTTAATGTCCCTTCCAACCCTGACCATTCCATGATTCTCTGAGTGAAGGCAGATGAAGGACAGAGGCTCAGCTTGGCTTGAAGGACTGGCTGGCAATGAGCAGCTGTCCCCAAGCATGTGCCTGCCTTGTAAAAGTGATGGATTTTTCCCACTGAACCCTTTCCCTCATAACTCAGGAGACCAGAGGCAACAATTAACAGGCTGTCAGCACCAAAGGGATTTCATTTCCAGCTCTGTGTTTCCTTGACTTCTCTTTGACTTTTCCACATCACAGAGATCACTCTGGTCTTGGCAGCATTGAAATTTCTATGACAAGTTTTTACTGCAGCAACAGGAACGTTTATCAGGGACAAGAGGGACAGAGCTGTAGTGGGTGGAAAAGGGAAAAGCAGCCCAGCTCAGATCGGCAAGGAAGTTTAGAAAGAGAAAAACTGCTGGTAGGAATTCAGTCCAATCCCACAAGCCACACAGAAATGATCTCACCACCCTCTGGTGCTTACTCAACAGAGGACAAAACCAACCTATTGAGAAGAGAAGCCTTGTGTTTAAACTTCCTTATGCATTGCAGGAGGAAGAGCTTTCCTTTTTTCTTTGACTTTAATGACAGACCATAAAACCCAAGCACTTTACATTGACTCCCTCAAAGATGTTTTCTAATTTACTGGGTGTTTTGGGCTTGACTCTGTTTAAATTCTATTCTTCTCCTTGCTGGCAGCTGAGGCAGGCTAGACAGGACAGTGCTTGTGCTTTCTTGTTTGAAGTGAATCCTGTGCCGATTCAAATTGCCGAGATAAAGAAGTAAATCAGATAATTGCATTTTCATTTCCCAAGGACTGGGCCAGCTGGATATTTCCAGAAGTATTTTTAGCTTTGTGTTTATAAGCAAGAACTTGAAAGGCAAAATAAGAGTTGATTGCACTTTGTCCTGGAAAGACTCGTGTTTGCAAAGGGCACCTCTTCTCCTCTTTGCTGTCTCCTCCTCCTCCTCTCTGTCATACACCATCTCTGAGTTTTTTCTACCACTTCTCACCACATATTTTCTACAGGGCCTCAATTTTTGGTCCTGATCTTCTGATGAAGACCCTCTGCTCTGTTCAAGGACAGGCACAGAAGGAGCATTAATAGCTATGTGGAAAAATACCCTCAGGCCTCAAGAATCAGAAGGGAAAGGGAGAGGAGACTCCCAGGGGGAAAAAAAAGCTGCTTTCCAGTGTCACAATACCCCAGGCTTTTATCAATTTGCTTTTAGTCACAATGCATCATTTTCCCAGTGCATTCATGTTTCTTCTGTATGTATATATATATATACATATATACACAAATAAATATATATATACTTTACATATCTCACAGCCCTATGCACACAAGTGGGTGAATTTAACCAGTTGATTGTATAGAATATATGGAAAAAAAAAACACATTATAAATGTTCCTATTAAAATTAAAGTTGTAAACGCAGTTTACAAACTAAAGTTTGAAACATCACAGAGAGAAAATGAGAAGCTGAAGTAGAAATTTTAACAGAAAAAAAAAGCTTATGGATGGATGGATGGAAAACAAGGTGACACAGAAAGATGGGCTTGCTAAACAGACCAGTTGCTAAGCACATGGTCACTGACATTAAAGCCACCAGTGGCAGAAAATTGAATTATCCAGTTGCACTGTAATTGCATTTGCATCTGGTCACAGACTGTCACATCCCTATTGTTTTTTGGGGTTTTTTTCTAAGCTTTACTTATATTTTCAGCAGAACTCTATGTCCACATCAGAAACCAACAGGAGGCTGACCAGGAGGTGAAACATCTTTTTAAATTGTGTGTGGCTGTTAATGACAAATTACCAACATATTGGGGAAGGAAAACACACTGCAATATACAAACCAAAATCTTGTTTTGTTGCTGCTTGCCCTGCAAACACAACTACAAGAAAATTTTCTCTCCAAAGGATTCATTCCCTTCTTACAAGGTAAAATAGGAACAGCCAACAACATTCTATGTTGAAAGAAAATACTTACAAATCTAGAAGAGTTGTCATTCCTCACAGTTTTGGCATTTCCAAAAGCTGGATAGAGAGAAAAATAAGACCAAATCTATCAGTCATAAAGAAATAAATTTTAAAATCTATGGTTTGTCATTTATTGAAAAGAATTACAGACTTCTGAGAAACACCACCCTGTTCATTGCTCAGGTGTCAGTGTGACTGACATGGGAAAACACCTATGGAAGTCCAAAGAAATTCCATCCCAACAACATGCAGGGCTACACTCAGATGGGCAGGGTAAATCAGGCTCTAAATATCACACATTATCAAAGCAAGTGGAGCCAAACAGGAGTGTCCTCCACATCATTTAAGGACAGCACTCCTACTCCAACAGCAGACTTTATTTACCACAGTATTTATTTATACAGCACATATATTTTCAAAGGCAAGTCAGTGTTTTTTGGACAGGAATAAAGACATGCTTTTAGGCTTCAACAAACTTGCATCAGTAGATTTATTCTTGATCAAAGGACTAAAGCCAGAAGGAAAAGTCTGTTGCTCCTGAAGGCCAAGGATAAGTGAAAGAATTGTTTTTAAAATCTTTATGCCCTGCAATAAATCATCTTTTCAAGAACCAAATCTAAGCTGAATTTTCTTCAGCAGTGCTGAACAGTAGAGCCATTTAGAGCTGCACAGAATCAAGCACAAATGTCCCATTATAAAGCATGAGACACATTCCTCAGTTTTCCCTTAAGCTCATTGTTTCTAGAAGTTAATTTGCAGTAGCAACTCTAGTTTAAAAAAAAAATAAATCCCCTAAGGTCAATTATGCATCTGTAACATTGATGTCATTTTCTTGCACTTCAGCTCAACTGAAACAGAATGACAGAACTAAAGAAAAATCAATTTAACCACAAGTGCTTAATTTCTGCCTAGAATGTATATAAGCAGCCAGGTTTGCTCAGCAGCCCCATGGAATAATGCAGTGTACTACCTTCCACAAAGCTAAATGTGCAGTGAGCAGCACACCAAGTAAAACAAACACTACCCCCCAGTGATAAGGCAAACTTCTGGAAGCTCACTCTATTCCTCTTGCATTAAAGATTCACAAACCTCCAAGAATTCCAAGGCATTTGGCAGCCCCTGGGGAACAATCTCACTTTGGCAGGAAAAGCCTTCATGCTTCCCTGTACTGTTCCTGCCCAAAGTGAGATCTGCCTTTCAGCACAGTGAGCAAAGCAACAGCTCTTCTCTGGGGATCCCTAACAATGGAACAATGCAATCCTCCCATTTAGCTTGAGGTGGAACATACCTGATCATCAAAGAAAGGCTTTTCCAGCACATCTTTTTGTTGTTGTTATTCTTAAACCTTCACATTTTGCCATTTCTCTAGAAATCTTTACTTATAATTTGGTGTACAGTCAGTGGCCACATTTTACCCATCCAGTTTGCATTCCCTTCCCTCTATTCCCTCCCCTCCACACCCCCCATTCTCCCTCCTAGAGTGCTTTATCCCAACAGGCTCCAAACCATCACACATCCACTCGAAGAAAACCCTCCACAGTCTGACAGACACTGAGTACCATCTGGACAGAAAAGCACATTTCTTGGGCAGCCATCAGGATCAGTTTTCTCAGCACCACAACTTAGAGAACTATGGGAAGGACTGAGCCAGGAAGCAACACAACAGACCTGAAGGAGTCAAAGCACTTCTGAAGGCCAGGGTGCAACTGCAGGCTTTGAGGATTAGATCTCCTATCTCCAGGAAAAAAAATGAAGATGCTGTTCCTGACAGCCAACAGCTTTAAATTCAAATGGCTAATTAAAAGCTAAAATGTCTTTCATGAGAGAGCAGGAAAGGCAATTGTCAGAAAGACAGCCCAAGAGTCACCAGACTCAGGGAACAAGATGGATTGGGTTAGTTTTTTTCCCCAAGATCCATTTCTACACCCTTTTGCTTCTAAAAGGAAAATGTTTTACTGGAGCTTGTTTGTTTACTAGAGCCTCTAACAACATAATTTGTAAGGAAATGAAGCAGAGGGACTGAAGTGGAGTCTTTTGCTAGAGCCCAGCATCAGCAAGGCAGTGTTAAGAAGGGGTGTGCCCTCAGACAGCAGCAGGAGGAGGCTGGGAAAGAACACCTAACTGCCTAAGCTTTCCATCCATGAGAGATGCTCAGAAAAACCCCAAATAAAAACATGGAATAAAATATATCAATATGGAAAACATGGAATAAAATATATCAATATGGAAAACACGGAATAAAATACATCAATATTGAAAACATGGAATAAAATATATTAATAAAACATAAAAAAAATGATTCTGCTTATAACACACCAAAACATTGTAGCTGTCTTCACAGAAAGGATGTTTATAGACACCAAGCAACAGTGAAACAACAATGTTTTGCAAAGCAGCTCAGCAGGAAAGCTGGTACATGCAGAGGTAGCACAGTTGTCTGTGCTCTGTGAGAGTCTTACCTTCAAGAACTGGATTGGACTGCAGAAGTTGTTCTTTGACCTGATTAACCTCTGCTCCTTTCCCACACACAGCAGCTACGTAGGACATGACAAGCTTGCTGGCCTCTGGGGGAGGAGAGCAGAATGAAACAGTGGGTAAGTACTGGCAAACAGGCTCCAAACTGGTTGGCAGGCTTGATCTCCACCCCATTGCCACTGTAAGGCCACTTCACTTGGAATTTCTTTCTGCACTGCTCCAACATTTGGAAATGAGGAGGGAGCCCCATGCCAAGCCATCAGCAGCCTGATGGACTCCAACACCTAGAGCTGAAGAAGGCTCCAGTGGACCTGGTCCATTGCCTGCTGCTTTTTCATTTAACCTTCATTTAGCCTTCAGGAAGGAAAAGAACATCATCCCTAGCTAACACATTGGAAATGTTTTCATCTAGGCTGAAAAAAATCAGAACTAAGCACTCTGAAGACACAAATGCAGTGGTTTTTATCAGCAGATACCAGTGTAAACAGACAACACTAGACAGCTGTAATTACACCTCTAAAGAACACGACAAGGAAAGGAATAACTGCAATTATTTCATTTACATAACATCATGCAGTCTGTTTCAAAGGGTAACAAAGAAGGTGAAGCAGTCATTTAAACTATAAAGGTTTATTTGATTGCATTTTATTGAAGATACCAACTCGTAATAAAGTCTGGAATAATTTTGGGGCTCTCAAAGCTGGGTTCACATGAGTACAAATCCCCCACAGGCAGAGAGAAACAAATATGAAATAATCCATCCAATCCTTATGGGGGTTTTTTTCTGGTCAGGACAAAGAGCAGCTGAGAAAGGATTCTGTTTAGAATCTGTGGGTTTTAGTGTGATGTCAGATACTGAAATGTGAGGCAATATCAGCTGATGGGCAGTGTAATTGCTAAGAGCTGGAATCCCTGTCAACTCAACACAAGGGTTATTTTTATGGGTCACTTTAGGGTCATTTTTTATTTTTATTACTTGTTCTGCAGAGATCTGTTACAAACACGGGGGTTTCAGCCCAGAAAAAACTGACAAACATGAAATGATCCCTTGGATTTAGATTTTTTCCTATTTAACCACATTTGTTTGCTAATATTACTATCCCATATTGCACAGAAAACTGAGCAAACCTGCCACACAGGAGGTAAGCAAGAAGGAATAAAAATGGCTGTGTTCAAAAGGCACCCCCCATCTCCTTTAATCACCCCTGGAACCCAGCTCAAGAATTGAATTTTAATTTAATTTTCAATTTTAAGAATTGAAACTGCCAAAATTATTTGGAATTACCAAACTATTGAATTCAAACTATTTCCTAGAGGTCAACATCTTGAAGTAGAGCTACTCAGTCATCAAGGGATTAAAGCATTGAAATAAAATGATCACAAAATAGTGTGGATTAGGAAAACACACAATGATTTCATGGTAGGCCTTGAACATCACTGGAAAAAAGCAAAGGCTTTTGATTTCATTTGGAACTTTTGGCTCTAATAAAGACACCAGGAAGAGACTCATCACCCTAACATCTGAAAACATTCAAATGCAGAAATTCATTCTGCTAATGTACCAAATTTTCTTGCACAGTGCAACTATTGCTTAGCAATACAAATGTGCAGTGAAACAAGAACAAAATTTGCATTAAAAAAACTAAACCAACTGAAGACAGTTCAGTTTCAGTTGTAACAGCCCAAACATGTCAAATCTTATGGCTAGCAAAAACCTAAAGCAGAGTTATAGATGATCTGTACTGACAAGCTGGTTAGTCTGAACAATAAATTAGTTAATTTGGTTTTTTTTTTTGCAACAGAAACCTGACTTATTAGCCAACAGCCCAATTTCAGCAACAGTAGTTATGTCAGATGCTAAAGAACATCACAGATTCATTGATTTGAATTTCAAATCTTCTATTATTCTGCACTTTTGGAATGAAGGAATCATTCATATTATGTTTGAAAAGTACAGAACAGTCAAAATCTGTATCCAAACCCACTAGAATACTCTCCACAAACAGAAACTCAGCCATTGCTACAGATTTCAAGTGAATTCATGAATAAAAGGTGGACCTGAGTTGCAGCAGGTGATTGATAATTCATAGTTCCAGAGGGAATCAAACATTAATTAGTGTTTAATTAAACAATACCAGTGCAGAACTCCTTCTAAAGTCTGAAACTCTCTCATATTAATAAGTTCTTAACTAGATTGGGAAGAAGAGAGCAATTCTGCACTGTGAGTGTGGGGAGACACAGGGTGCCCAGAGAAGCTGGGGATGCTCCACCACTGGGTGTGTTCAAATCCAGGCTGGCTGGGGCTCTGAGCAGCCTGCTCCAGGGGGAGGTGTCCCTGCCATGGCAGGGGGGTTGGAACTGGATCAGCTGTAGGGTTCCTTCCAATCCTGATTTCTTTTTTAAGGTCTACCTGAAATGTTCTGCAGTTATGGAATCCTCATTTGATTTCTCCTATTCCAGTTGAACTATTAGCAGTCATTTTCAAGGCAATTTTAGCTTTGCCTGAGAAACAGTGTTCTGGTGCACAAAGCAATCCTAGAACTGCTGCTGAGCACAGCATGCAAACTTTCCACAGTAGTCAGCTACTATGGCTTATTACTGCTATAATCCAGTTTAAATGTATATATTTATTAAAAGCCATGCACAAGTTTCAAAGCACGACAGCATTTATTTTCTGCAGTCACTAGACACAAAAAGATACCTCTCAGATAAATCTGACAGACTCTGAATGTTTCTGAGCAAGAAAATACACAAATCCACAAAAAATACCTGTTTTTCCAGCTCCACTCTCTCCTGTAATAAGGATGCACTGGTCTTTGTCCTGGTCCCTTAATGATCTGTATGCTTCATCTGACAGAGCAAAGCTGCAAAGCAAGAAAGAATCAACTGAGAATTAGATAAAACAAATCCCATCAATAAGTACAATCTACCCTTCAAATATATGTCAGGGAAAAAACCCAAACAAACAAAAAAACAACACCAAAAAAAAAAACCACCATCCAAAAATGTTTTGCAAGTGGTGAAACATTCCCTTTTCAGAATATGAAGACACACAGAAGCAAACAGGATTTTTTTTCTCAGTGGCTTATTTAGGCTTTCTCCCAGAATAAGCAAGATTAATTTCTGTTTTAAGAAAGATAGTAAGCTCAAAATAAATTCACATTATTTCAGAGGAATTTAGGTAGCATTCTCCACTGAACAAAATGTCATATTCTTCACTGAACAAAACAGGAATGGACACATTCTGAAGACACCTAAGAACAAAGGAAACAGAAGCCTGAGTGCTAACATAAGTGGTAATTTCTGCTCTGAAAAGTAGGAAGAAATCTCAGGATATTAGAAATTTTGAGCATTTTCAGAATTTGGCTATTGCTGGACTCTTGCTTAAAGATGCAGAAATGTTTCCCAGTGTGTTCTTAGCACAGGTGAAAGTAGATAATAGAATAAGAATCAACAGTTTCCCTGCACCAAAAATGTCTTTCCAAGGAACATCATGACCCTGAAACTACCAGGCTGCAGTGTGAATCCTGAGGTGTTTTGTTGCCATGCAATAACAAATATATTTTAGAGAAATGCAGATGTGTAACTTCTATAAAGTTTTCTTCAGCAGTAAATTCTGAAATACAGAAAGAGGAGTTTTAACTGCAGTTTTCAGTTAATGGAATAAAGAACTGCTAAAACTGAGTATTAGAATGCCTTGGAAAAACTGAAGCAAGTAGCATCTGAAAAAGAATGTTAGAGCCAAATCCAAATAAAAAGGCATGCAAAGAAAAAATCTGATTGCCAAATAATATCAGATACTTTTAGATGAGAGAAATATCCATTCATCACAACAGCAGCCTTGTTAGATTACTGCACCTGGCAAAATATTTACTGTTTATATGGACTTGAAAAATCGATAATCTTTTATTATTTAAACAAAGCATGTATGAGAAAACAGAAGCAAACTCTCAGGGCAACATCAATGCATAATCATTGCAGCTTCAGGGAGCCTTCTGGAAACTTCAGGAGCTTTGCATTCAGCTGATAACTCCAAATAGATCACCTCTCTTCTGAAAGGTAGTGCCTGCAGAGGCAGCCACAGCCCCTTTGGGGCCAAGCAGGCTCTTTGCCATGGAGTTAGAGTCTCCTACCTCAGGCAGTTCTGGCTTCTCTCCCCACAAGAGAGCCACGTCCTATTATCCCCAATTTAATCACCACATGCATGGGCAATGCCATTTATACTTTCTAATCTCTCATCAGTATTAGACTCATATCTGTTTATTTGGCTTTTGGTTTTGTTTGCTTGTTTGTTTTTATAGCCACGTTATCAGCTCAGCCATCCTGCAGGAGGCTGCATCCCAAGGGAGTGGGATTCTGAAAAGCTTGGAATACAGGTAAATTAAATACCCTGCATTTGCTTGGCTACTAAATCATTACAGCTTTCCCTCCCACTCCTGCCTGGGGTGCTCAGGTCCCTGATTCCCCCTCTCTATGTGCCTCTCTTCTCCTGTCTCTCCTGCACATCTGCCTGCCTGGCTGTGCCACGGGGCCAGGGCTTTGCCCTTCCCTCAGCTTTTCCCCCCAGCTGACATTGTCTGAGGCACTAAATCCTCCGCCCTGCACAGGGAGGTCAACCCCAGGCAATGCTCCAGGAGAGGGGGAGGAGAGGCTGGAAAGCTGCCTGGTGGAAGAGGCCCTGGGGGTGCTGGTGACACCAGGCTGAACAGCAGCCAGGGTGTG
>JAOEGS010003943.1:133536-144481 GCA_025447755.1 Corythornis vintsioides
CACACCCTGGCTGCTGTTCAGCCTGGTGTCACCAGCACCCCCAGGGCCTCTTCCACCAGGCAGCTTTCCAGCCTCTCATCTCCAGCCTGGGGAGTTGCCTGGGGTTGTTATGACCCAAGTGCAGGATCCAGCACTTGGCTTTTCTCAATCTCCTCCCATTGACCTCATCCAATTGCCCCAGAGTGTCCAGATCCCTCTGCAGAGCCTCCTACCCTCCAGCAGATCAACATTCCCACTTAATTTTGTGTCATCTGCAAATTTACTGAGGGTGCCTCAATCCCCTCAGCCAGGCTATGGTTTAAAGCACCCGATTCTTGCATTTTTTTGCAAGTTTCTTCCAAAAAAACCCACCCCACATGGGTAAGCAAACATTGGCTAGGATCACACACTGCCCTCCAGGTGAGACAGTGATGGATGGATCAGAAGGTTCATCTTGATGCTTTTTATATCCCCTGCAGTCTATATAAACTCCTTCCTAGCCTGACAAGTGTTTAAATACCACACCAGCCCAAAAATCCAGCTGGAGTCCCCAGCACCAGGCAGCCTGATGTGTGGGGAGAGCCCCTGTGCAGGCAGCTCTGGCTGCTCCACTCCACCTGGGCTCTTCCTTGGACATTTTCACCTTGGAAATCCAGTGTCATGCACACTTACAGGAGAATGGCAGCACCACTGACACACAAAAAGAATGTAAAGGGCTTTTCATGTCTTAATTTAGGCCCAATGGAAAGGCTCATTCCAATGCACTCTGGAACCCCATCTAAATGTCACTGCAGACCATTTAAAAAATAAAAATAAAGCACATTTATCTATACACTGCTTTTTCCAGACTGGTTTTACTTCTTGAGTGTTGGGTGTATTTTTTGAGCCTCCTTCCAACCACACATCCTGCTCAGTTGCTGTATTATGATGTATTTTTATAAGATTTAATGCAATTTAATACCAGCAGCAAACAGGCAACTACTGTTCTTGTCAAGAAGACCATATTCCCCTCCACAGCCCTGGGGTGAGATGGCTGCATTATGGGCTGTCCCAACCAAAATAGCCCTGCTCTAATTTCAGGGACTGGATTGTTGCATGCAAGAAAAGCCTTCCCGTAGACACTGAGCTCACAAAGCAATTCCACAATGTTCTTTGGAGAATCAGGTGGCCATTTCAGTCTGGCCACACAACAACTGCCTGCCCCAAAACTTCTCCTTCTCAGCTCTCTTCTCAAATGCAAAATTTAGGGGACTGCTTCCCACGGGTGGTGTGCCAACAGCCTGCAAGAGAAGAGGCTCTTCACAGACTCTGGGAGAAGTGTGGTGCTTCATCTCCTTTTTATCTAGGTGCTTGAGGGGTTTACATTCATGCATAGACCGTGGATGATTATCACTATAGAGGTTAAGAGAGTAATAAACCTGACTCTTTCCAAAGGAAGACTTGGAATATCCTCTGTAGGGTTCCCCACCTGCTTCTTTCAACTAATTTCTAGCATGGGTTTAATAATTAGGCACTGGCAGTCCTCCCTAATTGCTATTAATGGTTTCTAACACTCCTAGATGTTCCCTCCCTGACCTGTGGTTGCTTTTGCCAGCAAACCTTTGGAGGGATCCTACAAATCTCTCCTGAAAAAGACACTCTGCAGAGCCACATGAACAAGCCCAGAAACTGAGCCCCTTGAACAAAAGGTTTGTAAAAAGATGATTCTTCAAGGTGAATAAAACTGCTGGTGGAGGATTTAAAACAAAGCAAAACCACCAAAAAAGCCCTCCCCAGTACAAAAGCAAATTAAGATGAAGAAACGACCAGCTGAAAAGGAAATGTGAAAATAAACACACTGGGGTAGTGAAGGACACTAAACTATGGCACATGCTCTCACCCCAAATCCCCTTCCAACAGATAAAGATAGCTACTGCATCTCAACATCCTCCTGCCTATGGGGAAAAACCTGGATTTACATACATGTAAAAACACAGCCTTCCCAGCTGGGGCTTTCTGATGCCCTCCAGACAAAAATCCTTCCTTCATATCAAGGAGGAAAAGGAGTTACTGTGCCCCTGGTGCTTCCAAAGACATGCAATCCTAGAATACCAGCAAAAAAATGCCAGAAGCAAAAATGGAACTTCTATTTTCACTGCTTACAATGGCTCAAAACTTGGAAAGGAAACAGCAAACTGGACTGGCAGAGGAACTCCAGATACCCAGAGAGGGATGATTTGTCCCAGTAATTAGTAAGGCTGTCACCACTGAAGTGGGGACCATTAACAACTTCTTAATTCTTGCATTTTAGTAGGCATCAGGTTGACATCTTGGAGCATCTATCCTATATGTAGGTAGGCTATCTATCCACATAAAGGATATTCTATCCTAAATGTAGGTAGGATATCTGCATAAAGGATATTCTATCCTATAGGTAGGATATCTATAGGTAGGATATCTATCTACATATAGGATATTCTATATATAGATAGGATATCTAGCTATCTATAGGATATTCTATCCTATATATCCTTTCTATAAGCTATTTTCCACAAGCCATCTGTAGAAGTTTAAATGTCTCTAGATTTGAAAGCTTTTAATGCAAAACTATTGTCCTGTCAGAATATTTGACCTAAAATAGGTCCTGTCAGAATATTTGACCTAATAACAAGAACAAAATACACAGGAGAATTGCTCCAGTGGAATTTCAACAGGTGTCTGATAAAAACCTTCTCAAATATTTTCCTACCTCCCCAGTTTCCCACCATAAATACTTCAGTGTATAGTTAAAAAAAACCAAAAAGCACATTCAAAACCTACTTTGCAATGCCTTATATGAAATGATGGTTACAAATAAATGGTGTGCTAAGCTGTTTATTTCCTGTTTCCCTGACTTCAGAGATGGCAGCAGCTGCCTTTGGCACTGGTAGAAGTCAGTGTAAATCAAGCTAGGCAGCTTGGTTCTCCTTACATCAGCAATGACATCAATGAATTACAGATAAAGACAAAACCTGCAAAATTAACAAAACATTTTAAGAAACAACAAATAAACCACACACATACACAAAAAGAAAAAACAAAAAAAACCCACAAACTAACGAAAAAAACTCAATTTAAAAGCTAAATTATTATACCTATGGAAATAGCTAAGAAAATATGCATTCCAGGAGACCTAGAAAAGTAACACTTTCTGACATGACCCCAGTGCTGTATTCAGAGAGAAACCAACAATTCAAATAAAATCTTTTTTTTTTTTTTCCCAAGTTTTATTTCAATTTCAAGATCAAATTTTACCAGGTACAACCACCATCCAAAAATCACCCAACCAGAAACTTTCTGCCAGAAACTGAGTTTGGCTTCCCACTCAGAGTGTGTCCCTGGCCTTACTCTAATTCCCAAGAGCATTAAAAAACCCAGCCCTGCCCAAAGCCAGCAATTAAGCCTTAACTGGCGTCACTGGAAGCGTCAGTGGCTCTCCCAGAGGCTGCAGAGGAAAGCCAGAGCAGATGATTTCAGTGCTCACTGCCCTCCTGTTTCAGATTAGAGCTAAGAAAACACAGAAACAGATTTTTTTCCACTCCTGGAAGTGTATGTTTCCTTCAGTGAGCACCTCCAGGTATGGATTTCCTTCATGTCCTTAGGGATGCCTCTCTTTGTCCTTCTGTTTCCATTTGATCACCAAGGCTGCTCTTTTACTAGGACAGCTGTCCTCAAGTGCATCCTCCCTCTACCAACCCAGCCCCTTGGAAGTCCCTCAGGCACAGCCAGAAGGTCATCTGAAACCCCTGGAAAATAAACCACAATTTGGATTTTTCCTCATTTCCCTCCCACACAGTGCCAGGGCTCTGGGAACATCCCCTGGCTGCCTGCTCCAGAGGTGCTGACCTGGGATTCCCAAAGGTTCTCCCCAAAATGACAGAGTCCAGAGAAGAGGAGCTATCATGTGCCAGCCAGCTTATTTCTGACAGAAGAATTCTGGTGTCACACAGACCTGCTGTTCTATAGGAATGTCAAACCAAGCCACTGCTGGAGTATTTTGCAATCCATTGTTTGCATTTTTCTAGCTAGCTCTGGTCAATAAATTAGATTATTTCTACAAAGGAAATGCTGAAATAAGGAACAGACTTGGTATCACTCTTTCTAGACACACCTTCTAGGTCACATGCATTAGTCTCCTTATAAACAAGCCAAGAGTTTTGCTTTACTCAGGGTTATGCACCAGGAACCCAAAGCCTTTGCCCAGTTAAATGGCACCGTGGGCTTAGCTGTCATCAGTTCTGCTGAAGAGGGCACCCAGCTTGCCTCAGGGTCCATTAACCAGCACTCTGTGCTCACAGCCTGAGCCACAAAGCTGATGTGAGTCCTTAAGCTCCATTGAAAGTTCTTTAGGCTTGGCAACCTCCTTAACACATGTACACCTAGAGGATTTGAGAAGCATCTCCTGAAGAGGGTGAAATGACCAATTTTAGCAGAGATAAGTGACTTTTGATTCTGCAGTTGTGCTAAGTGTCTACAGACATCAATCAAGGTCACCACGAAGAAAGCTCATTGTGTATTTCTACAGTTTAAAAAGAAAACACTCTAGCTGTAAATGAAACCATAACAAATTTTGTCTACTTTAGCAGGTGTGGGAAGAGAGAGCCTTTTCCTACAGAAGTAAGAGCAAAGAGAGAACATTTGTGGAGAGATCCTACCCGTCCAAGACAAATTAATCTTACACTTCTCATGACTTGGCACTCCATCCAAACTGGCAAGGAAAATCTATTACTGTCGTGCAGTCAAGTTAAAATTCAACATCTTCTCACTTCAATCTACTGCTCCTCAAGTGGAATTCTAGTGTTTGGGCTCCAAAAGGTCTTTGCTGAGGTGGCAGCCTGACCACACAATTATTGTCATTTGTGATGAATGATGAAAAACCTATTTCTACCAGCTTCAGACTCACCATGCATACCAGAATGACTGTTGGCTGCTTCTGTTCCAGAACACCAGCTCTCAAGAGAGATGGAAAGATGTGGAGATCAAGATGTTGCTAAGTACTCCATTCAACACAAAACCAAGTCCACAGCAGTGGCTTTCAGAACAACAGAAAAACGTGTACTCCCAGATTTTGTTCCTAAAATACTCCATCATATGCCAGCAAATGTAGTGCAGCTGAACAAAGTTAGCAGAGCAGAAAAGTTTTTTGAGCAAGCAACTTGTGTTAATTTAGCAAGCAACTGTGCCTGCTAAATCAAACTGTGAAGAAATAAAACTGGAATATAGGCAGAGTTCAGACCCAAGGAAGACAAGAGCTAGCAGAAGCTTATTGGAGCTGATCAGTTGGCTGTTTGAAGTTCATCCAGTGTATCTGGAAAAGTTACAAAATGTGAAGACCAAGAACTCATCAGGACAAAATCCCTTCCAGAACTCTCTACACAGATATTTCCTTTGAAAAGCTCTTGAGGGAAGGTGGATAAACTCATGGCCGTGTTTAGACACTTACCCAACCTCTGAGCCAGCCTCACAGTCTCCTGGGTGATTGCAAAGTCAGATGGCAACCTCAGAAGACACTGAAGCCCCTTTTCTACCCCAGAGCAGGTGCCTTTCATCAACAAGATCAAATGGTTTCTGCAGCATGCAGACCTTGCAGACCAGGCACCTCATTTGCAGCCATACCACCCACACCTCTGGGCAAAGCCTTGTCCTGGTATGGACAGGGCTTCACCACCTGGCATTGCTGCCAAGGTTTCTGGCCAGGCCCAAATTTCACAGCTCCTGTCAGTCCTATTCAAGACCAAGTCAAGCCCTTGGATGACTTTGTTCTATCTCCTGTAGAGGAATTCCAGAAGGGGAATAAAATTCAAAATAAGACTATCTACCTACTTCTATTACAGCTTTCTATTCCTCAAATTAGACTAGGAATTTACATCATATGCAAAGCATATTTTGCAATAAGAAGTGTTTGCATATATGATGTCTATTTCAGCCCTAACATTTGCATTATATATTGATAGCACTTTGGCTGCCCTCCCAGAATTGGTTCATTTCCACCCAGGAGAGAGGAGACCTAACTTTTATTTTTGTACAGTTACCATTCAGACATATTCAATGTTCTGCATTCACTGTGAGGGGTTTTTTTTCCTGTCTTCTAAAATATTTTTTTGCATTGTGCAAAGAGAAATTAAGAGTTTCAGGTATCAAAAGCAACACTGTACAACTCAAACATATTTAACACCTAGGGGCTTTCACAAGGCAATCTGGACTTGGAAAGAAACAGATGTCCTTGAATACAGACTATTTACTTAAATAAGTAATAAAGGCTGTTGTTAACAATTAGAGGCAAAGGTTCTGAAATGCACATTCCAGGATCTAAAGAGAAGAATCAGAAACTCCTCTCCACTTCTCTTTAAAATAAGGAAGAACTAATGAAAATTCATTTTGGGAGATTGCTGGTGTGATTTTTGCCTTCCTTGCTTTGGACAGCACAGAGTTTTGAGGAGGGAGACAGCTGGTACCAACTGTGAGAGGACAGAATGAAAACCAAAAATTCTTCAGTGTACTTACATGTGAGGACTGAGTTCATAGAAGTTTCTATTTCTGTATTCTTCCACTTTCTCTGGTGTATAAATGGGTAGAGATCTGTAGGGGTTTATTGAGATCACCACACTGCCAATGTATGTCTGTTGAATGAAAGCAAACAATTAGAATGGGTTTTTCTTTTGCACAAGCTTTTGCTGCTGATACATTATTCTTCCATTTAATAAGCAAAAATCAAACAAAATAGCTTTATTGTAGCAGGCATATCCACTCTGAAACACCTTTTGGCTGTCTCAGCAATCACTGCTGGGCACCAAGCAGCCATTTCTCTGTGAACATTGTCTAAAAGGAAGTCCAATGAGATGTTTCTGGGACTAATTCAGCTGGGGGAGGGAAAGGAAAAAAGGACACAGATGTTCACAAAGAACCAACTCCATCTGCATGGCAAATGTCACACGAGCTTTGCTGCAGCCCTCAGGCACTCAGGAAAAGACCCACAAAGGCAAGGCTGGAGCTGAACCAAACCAAGGAGGAGCTTCAGGCCACGTCTTCAAAGTCTCAGGCACAGTAAGAGCTCCACAGAGGAAAAACCTGAAGGTTTCTGTCATAGGAAAGATTTACTCTCAGGATTCAAACCAGTTTAAGCCCTGGTGTGGATCCTCAGCAGATGTGGAGTGTAACTTCTTTCCACCCCTCCAGCTGCAAGGGCTGTGTTCACATACACCCAGCTTGCCAAAAGATTCCATAACCCCATTCCATCCTGCCTGTGGATACTGGGCAAGGATTAATTAAGTCTCAGGTGTTTGGTATCTCTCTCCACAACTATAAAACACCTGGTGAGAGATAGTTTTCCAGTAAGCAGGGAGTCCCTGGGAGGTGTAAAGGCTGCACAGGTTCCTGTTACTTGGTTTACAATTTGCTGGTAACTCCAGAAGAAAAGCAGCAGGTTTTACACAGATCTGTGACTAAGTGGTTCCTTTGCAGTGATACCTTAGTGCCTCACAATCACTATTTGGATTTCTCTCCTGTTTTTTTTCTTAAAGGGAATGCATAATATGCATTTGAAATGGGAAGAGAGGCACAAGGAGTGTGAGTTAACAACAGGCTCAGCGAGAGCAGAGTTACCTGCAGTCACTAATTAAAACTATTAATTGCTGCAACACCTCCCCATCTCATTTTCATGTCTAAAGCCATTTTCTGCTAAAAGCTAACCAAATTTAGTCCTCAGCAGGAAGCTAGGAGAGCAAATTTCCCATTTTCCATAGTATGTATATGTACAGGCAAGCAGAGAACTCACAGGGTGTTTTCTGCCCCATCAGAGGTGGTTTTGAGGGACATGGTTCAGGGGTGAACTTTGTAGAGTTAATGGTTGGACTGGATGATCCCAAGGGGCTTTTCCAACCTGAATGGTTCTCTGATTGAAGACAGTTGAGCTAATTAGACAGCAGTGGTAAAACAAGTAACATGAGGCTTTCAGGCTCTGATAGTTCATCCTTTTAGTGTTTCCCACCCATGTGATGAAACAGAAGTAGCTGCTGTTGACAACTCATCATGACAATTCTAGGACAAAATTCAGTGCTTCACTAACTGGGCTCAAGACTCACCATTTCTAAACAAGGAACACTTTCTCCTCTCCTTTGGAACTGGGCAGAAACCTTCTGAAAACCAGTTCCCCCAGTGCATTCGAGGCCAGAACAGATCAAATACCCTAGAAACAGGGTACAGTTTTACACCCAGAACCCATACAGAGGTGAGCAAGCCTGAAGGTGCCTGACATCTTGGCAGTCAGGCTACAGCTCCAGAGGGACAACTCCAACCTGCCTCACACCACAACCCCAGAGGGAAATGCCCCCAAAGGTTATCAGATACAGATTGATGAGAAAATCCCCAAATAATTCTGGTGGGTTTTTTTGCTTCCTTCAACCACTCATTGAAGTGTGTGCTTAGATAGATTTTGTTCACATAACAATAAATCAGATTTTCTAGTTCTGTGGCCATCCTCAGAAGTGTTTTCCATCTGTGTCTAAGCTCTTTGGCTGAACAAGAAGAAAATGCAAAAATTGCCTTTCTACAGTGTTTACTTTGCTCTCTCAGCACATGGGGCTTTGGCAATTTGCAAGTCTAGAGATTCTTGGCAGGAATAACAGATGCCCGAGAGTAAGAAGCTTTCTAGTCTTCATGATAAAACATTAATATGTTAATTTGTTTCATCCTGAATCTTCAGAATTTGTGAATTCAGCCTGTTGTGAAATCAGTGCTGGAAAGTATCAGCAGAAAAGAGATGAAGGCCAAACCTTGAAGATTATATTTTGAAACTCTGGAACTCAATGACTTGTTCTTTTCAGGTATTCTACTGCCATAATAGCACACCATTTAATTGCTGAGTTCCATGAAGTATCCCCAAGATGCCAAGGTAAAGAAAGATGAGTGAAAGGGAAAACCTTTTTTTTTTTCAAACCTTTTTTTTTTTAATCTCAAATACAGACATTCAAATGAGATTTATTTAGAGCCATCTCTTCCAAAGAAGACCACAGTTAAGTACTGCTTAGATGATGTATTTTGGGAGTTCAAGTCAGCAGTTGCTTGTCAGCCATGAACAAATCCAGACCATTTCCTAAAATACCAATATTCCAAAAGGTCAAGTGGCTGTATGGAAACAAAGCCATCCTCATGGCCGTTTGAAACGCCGAGCCAGAGCGTGCCAAGAAATCACTTCTGCTGCTGCAAAGCTGCTTACAAGAACTAATACATCTCCTCTCCTAAAATGCCAATATCTCAAAGCTGATGCCTGATAGCTACTTGCTGCTGGTGGTGTGTGAGATTCCACTTCGTGGGGATCAGCAGATCCGGAAAATAGCTTTCCCACCATCTGCCTTACCACCAGAAGTCTATGATAAACAAACAAAATAAATGGCTTAAAGCCGGGAGCGAGCGACATGCACAGAAACATTCCAGTGCTGGACAGAACACCCAAGAGGAGGGGGAGACCATACTGTGACACCCCAGGGACTAAACATTTCCCTTCTTTTTCCCTGTTCTTTTTTTTCTTAATTTTCCCTGTTTAAGGAAAAAAAATGAATCCCCAGAGGAATGCCCTCACGATGATGAACTCACAGAACGCAGGCAGGAGATTTGAGTTCTCTCTTGGCTTGTGGCAAAGTCTTGGGCAAGATCTGCTGGATCCTCAAGTTTTACTGACTAGAGACTCTGGATAATACTACTTCTTCCCAGTTTCTGCCTTATTGCAGTGACTCCAAGGCCACCTCTGCCTCCTTGGTGTGCTTGTTTGGAAGCCAAACACTCGTCTTCTATCAGCACATCTGTCACGTAGCACAGCAGCACTGGAACGGGCTAACATTTCATCTGGGGAAAATTCACATTTCTATCAGGTCAAATAACAGCACATTCTGCATTCTCCACCAAAACAACTCGTACAACTCATTCCTCTTCCCCCAGCAGGAAGAAAAATCTCCATCCCAACTGGGAAAGCTGGGAATGTCTGTTACAGGTCACTTCTAAGTATGGTTGGAGATGCAAGGATGGAGACAATTCGACGTCTCATTTTCTCCCCCTGCAGCTGACAGCCAACAGAACCACCTGAGGGAAGATACTCCTGACACTTCAAACATAGATGAGCCTTGCAAGGCCATCTGTGCCTTTCTGACCCAACCAGCTTGAAGAGGAGGCCTGAAATAGCAACAGAAAGTGAGGCTCCCTCGGGAGGTTGGGAGAACCTACAGGAGCAGCTGCTTCTCAGCCAATACCTGCCTGGAAAGCCTGGGGGACTTTTTCAGCTGAGAGGTTCCCAAAGAGCCCAGTAGAAGGTCCCAACACACCTCTGCACAAGCACTGTGGTGAAATCACAGGGAAGAGGCCAGCTGAAGAAGGGGAGCTTTTAGGAGACCTCATGGGAGAACATCTCACACTGCTGGACATATTAACCAAGCTATTTTCCCTCCTGGTAAAGTCTTGCAATATGCCAAGAGCAAAGAAAAGCCTGCCCTGCAGCAAGACAGGGAATGTTATCCAGAGGAGCTGCAGAGCAGGGGTTATGGTAACAGCCTGCTCTGCAACTTGGAAAGCTTGCCTGGGTCTGAACAACAACCTTCTGCAGAATTTGAATCCAAGCAGCAGCTACACAGATTTTCTGCAGAAGCACATTCTACACTTTCATCAGCTCTGTTAAAAACAACCCCACTGCTCTTCTTACCTAAGGTAGCCTGCAGCAGTCCAGAAAAAATTGCTGCTGCACACAAGTCACTCCTACTGGAAAATGTCCCAGTTGCTAACCACAGGATCCCAGGATGGCAGGGGTTGGAAGGGATCCTGGAGATCTTGGAGTCCAACCCCCTGCCAGAGCAGGACCATAGAATATAATAAATAGAATAGAATAGACTATAAATAATGTAAATAATGTAAATAATGTAAATAATGTAAATAATGTAAATAATGTAAATAATGTAAATAAAAT
>JAOEGS010003943.1:148134-165633 GCA_025447755.1 Corythornis vintsioides
ATCATGTCCAGTATAGAAAGCTGGTGAGCTAGGCCCTTGGTTCAGGGTGTTGTTGTCATTCTTCCTCTCCTGGGGGGTTCTCCCCTTCAAGAGCTCCAAGCAGGACCCTGCCCACACTGCCTTCCATCCTGATCAGTGTGTTCCTGAGCCTGGTGCCAGAAGCCAGCTCCTGAACACAGCTCCTGTCTGGGACTCTCCCTGTGCCAACTCCACAGCAGCAGTGATGGTGACAGAATTACCATCAAGGGGGTTGGGTTCAGTGCTGTTTTTGTACATATTTGTATATATTCCATTAGTATTATTTTCGTGTTTGTTAAAACTGTTCCAGTGTCATTTTCTAATGGCTGACTCTCTCTCCTTTATTCCCTTTCTCTTCCCATTGGGCAGGGAGGGGGTTGACAGAGAGCACTGATCAGTCAGCTGGAGGGATGGCCACACAAGGCTGATGCAGAACGAGGCAATTGGTCTCATTCACACAACTGCCTGCCACTCTCTTCTTCCCAATGTAGCATCCTGGACACCAGGTGTGAGCACAGCAGGAACAAAGCCACTATGGTTAACAGCAACTCAGCAAACTCCCAAATACTGTGAGGTAGCTGAAAAAGGGGTGAATTGATCATCTAGACAGACCCAGTGGAGGAAAGTCAAGTCAGAAACCAAAATGCTACCCCTAAAATACTAAAACAATCAAGAGGAAGCAGCTCAAACAAGCTGCCCCAGAAGGCAGCCACAAGGATGCTACCTCAAACAGCTAAAGCTGAGTCTACTACACTGGAATGGCAAATATTCAGTGTTTCAGTGATAAAACACCACGTTCAGTACCCTAGGAGCATTCCTGCCTAAAGCAGCCCACAAACTCCACGCAGAGAAAATACAAATTCAATGCTGACATCAGAGAAAAGAGTCTGTTCTGTTGCAAGAACAAAAAGCAAAACAAACGTTTTGTTGTAAGGAACAAAATGTTGACCTCTGCAAATTTTGGGAAGACTTTAAAAAACAACATAACTGTGGGGAAAAATGTGCAGGGCAGCAGAATAAAGCCAGATCTGGCCACCAAAGGCTGACTCCCATGAGCCTACACAGCTCCACTCCCCTCCAGACTCCTCACATCTCCCTTGCAACTTCCACATGCCCCACAAAGCAACAAACCCAGTGCTAAAATAATTTTCAGACCAATACAACTACCATTTATCCCCAAATTAGCATTCATGAATTGGGGTAAATGCATATGTAGAGAGATGCCCCCCCTTCCATTTGCCAGCATCCCAAAATACAAAGGAAAAACAGTTGCTGAGCTGGGCTGGCTGAACATATTTCAGCCAACTTAGGGAAAAAAAAAAAAAAGCAAAGTTCAGGGAGGGAGTTCAACAGAATAAGTCAAAATTCATCAGTCACATACAAAGTGAATTTTATGAATGTATTTGAAGTTTTCCATGCTTTCTCTAGCTCAAACATTGTAACCTCACAGATTGCTCCTTAGAACCTTCAAATAATCAACACTGTGTTTGTTTCTACTTCATAACTGCACTGCCCATGAGCCACGTTTTGCTCTGTAAAAAAAAAAACTCTCACAGGCTTTTGTTACTGATATAAACAGAAAAGAACATCTGTGAAAAAAATGATGCAAGTTTTATCAATGAGAAGTTTAAGACTTGCAAAAATAATACAATAAACAATTACAGCTTTCTAATGAGGTTTTTCTTGGTCAGACATATGCCAGACATTTCCAGACATTACTAAACCCCAAGATTCCCATTTCCAATTAACACACACGTTACCCAATGAGCCCTCCCTCCCCCCCTCTCAAGCCACTCAGCATGAGATTACTACAGAATCTGATGGTCTTTAGTAGAATATTTGGCCTAAGTCCAGCTCCACCAGGCTTCATGCTTATTTTTACAGGCACAGCCTCCAGCTTTGCACTCTGGTATGCAACCTAACACCCAAGTCCATTAAACTTTCCACCAAATACACATAAAGCTGAACAAGGGGTGATGAAGCTGTAGCCTGGTCTCTGTTAGCTATATGCTTCTTGACATGTCTGCACCATGGCATCAAGTTTAGCTGATTTTTTGGAAGGGCTTCCAATGACCATGCCCAGGATGGTACAAGAGGACCACCAAGGGATCCAGATCTGAATGCTCTTGCAAGGGGAGCTCAAAGATCAGAGAAGATCAAAGATTTCAAAGGGGTAAATGGAGCTGGCACTAGGTTCTTCATCAAACATTCAGCATCAAACATAACTGCTGTGGAAAAGACTAGAAAAGACAAAACTCATATTATCTGAGTCCATTTATCTTCTCATCATTCCTAGTGCCCTCTGAAGGATCCTGAGGGGTCAGCTCCTTAGCACTGAAGAAATCTGCAGTCCTTGTTAAGCACCAAAGGCAGCTCTTTCATAGCCCAGTTTGGTTTCCCCAGGACAGCATGCAAACTGTGGATTTTATGTGGTAAAACCAAACATCACTTCCAGATGTAACAAAAGGTTCCCTTGTGCTCATCTGAATTGAAAACCAGAAATGCAAAGCATAGTTTTCATGAGTGAAGAAGTTTGGGGAGAAGAGAGTGGGTGGCAACAGGGAGAAGGAAGAGTTTGCACTTGAAAATGAACATGGTTGTTGCTGTGAGCACCATTCCAACTGTTACTGCTGTAAATGTTTTGTTACTTTTAAACCTGACATAGCCTAGGTTTTAAGAATTGCAAAGAGCTGCAACGTTTTGCCTTCCTTTCTTTCAAGGAAAAGCTATCCTGGCTAAATGGAATAGAAACATGGAAATAAATACTTTGCAATCCATAGTAGTTTACAGCAAAAAAAACCCCAAACAGCATAGTCTAGGGTATCCTCACAGATTAAGTTTCTGTCCATAATGCTTTCAATAAAACTTTCAAATATGACCCAAAGATTGGGCAAGGAGGCAGTACCATCTTCAGGAAAACAGCTCCCTTTCCTTCTCTTCTCTTTCATATTTTCTTGAGTTGAAGTGGAATGAGATGATTCAGTACCAGCCACTTTTACTGTAGGTGTTAGGAACAGAGTTAACCCTAAAACTCATGTGAAACACATTAATGCAAACCACTGACTGCAAAAAAAACCCCTCTGAAGCCTAGGAGAGGCAGCCACTGCAGCTGTTAAATATGGAGGCCTTGCCAGAAGCAGGATGGAAAAGCAGCAGATGTGAGTCTGGTACCTACCTGCCTGTAGCAATAGTTAAGGGTTATCAGGAGGGAACAAACTATATCTTGAAGGAACAAGGGAAATTTAAGATACACATTTTTGGAAATGTAACTCTCAAAGCTATCAGGAAGTTTCAATTTCAGTAATTTAGAGACACAATTGCTTGCAGATCAGAGCTCTATTGTGGCTTAAATATTTCAGCTTCACTGGTAAAAGACTTCTCTTTAAGTCTTGGAAACTTATCTTGAAGTCTTGGAAAGTCTCTGCAAACCAGTAAGCTCACCCAGGCTCAGCAGTAAAAGTTACAGTACTGTGCACATTTAAACAAAAAAAGGCAGAGATGAAGCAGGGGATTAAAGGTTTCAGCTGGAATCACAACTTGCCTCCTTATTCCCTGCTTGTGTTTCAACTGCCAGTTCACACCTCTCCTGCTGAATATCACTTGGAGATTAATAAGCTTGAAGATTTTGATTCCTTCCACCTAAATCCAAGCTCACTGTTTCTAGCTTAAAATCCAGCTGTTCTAATAAACATAACATGTTTGCAAAGCAGAGATAGCAGGCCACACTGAATCTAGCCCTAGCATATTCCAAGCACGTGTTGTTTCTATACCAACCTGCTCCAACATCCTGGAAGTGCCTTTCCAGTAAGTGAATTATTTATAACTGCAAGGTCCTCTGACAACAGAAGTATCAAAGTTCTTGTCATCACTAGTTCTGGAACTGTTTTTTTATGAAAATCAGAGGTCCACCACATTGTGCAATGGGGAAAAAGAAAAAGGAACAATATACCAGATAGAAAAGATCAGATGCAAACGATGCACTACAGGAAAGACTAGAGCACAAGTCAGGTTGAAAATACCCCAGATACAATAGATTCAGGCAGTCTGTGTATCCCCCTAAAAGGACAGATCTTTGGAGAGGACAGCACAGCCCCCAGAGGATGCCACTGGGCAGATACTCACATAAACTTCGTTGTGATCAAAGCGCTTTTTCAGATTGTTGATGAATGAATCTTCAGTAAGTGGCTCCAAAAGAACCATATCTCCCACCCCTATCATGTCATCTAAAAGTGATGTCTTCACCTCCATTTTGGCCATTTTCTCCTGCAAAGAAAGAAACAGAGAGCAAAGTGAGCTTCAAATTGTTGTCATTATTCCCAGGCATTATCCACTGTCTGAGGAATAGGAGTTAACACCCCACTGAATGACTACTACTAATGCATCTACTTTGGGTTAAAATCTCTCCATACCCTCCCTCATCTTAATTTCTTTCTCACCTTTACTTGCATTTGCTCAACTCTTAAACAGAAATCAAACAAACTCAAAGCTCACAATGTTTGAATGGATGAACCTGTACTCCTGGGTGCCTGTATGCCAGCAGAGTGCTGCTCTTGGTTACAAGGCACTAGCAAATTACTTCATTTCCTAACCAGACTCAATTAATGTGTTAATTTACTGGTAATTTTATTACTTGAGGGAGCGTTTTCATTGGCAGTGACAATCCAGCTGACAAGTGGAGACTGCAACTAAGTGGAGTAGCTAAAGGCAGAAGGCAGGCTTGAGCAGGGGACCAGGATCAAACGAAGCATCCGAGTTTGATAAAGTCAAGGTCAGGTCAGAACTCACCACCTGTTTGATCCTCCCAGCCTTTTATCCTTCCAATCTAAATGCTAGAGAAGATAAATCAAGCTCCTCAAGAACTTCAGGCACATAGTTACTGCTTTCAGCTTTCAGGATGAGACACAAAGGAAAGAATTAGCAGTGGCAGTCAGCACACAGACCCAGGGCTGAGAGAACAGCTTTGCTGACAACACAAACCAACAATCAGCTCCTGCAGATCTAAAGCAGCAAAAAGCTAAAGCTGAACTTCCCCACTCAGCTAGGAAATGCTGTCAGGCTGCCCTTACTCCTCCTATCACAGAATCACAGAATGGCAGGGGCTGGAAGGGACCTCTGGAGATCATCCAATCCCAACCCCCTGCCAGAGCAGGATGGCCCAGAGCAGATCACCCAGGAACAGATCCAGGTGGGTTTGGAATGTCTCCAGAGAGGGAGACTCCACAACCCCTCTGGGCAGCCTCCCATCAGCCAGCACCCCCAGATCCTTTCCCCTTCCCTGTCCTCCAACAGCTCAGTCCCAACCTGTGCTGACCCCTGGGGTGGTTCTTTCCCAGGTGCCAGGCTCTACACTCGCCCTTGGTGAATTGCTTTAGCAGATTTTCATTCTAAATATTTTTTCTCTGTTTTTCACCTCTGACCATCTCATTACCTTCTACAACCAGCCATCCACCAGTTAATTAATTTAAAACAAGCAAAGCCTTTCATCTCTCCCTTAGGTTCACAGCCACTACACGTTGTTGGGGCTTTTTTTGAGCAGTGAGTGACACACGAGGGATATTAGATCGAGACTCAAGTCGTGTTTGATGTTCTTCCAAATGCAAGGAAGAGAAGGCCAGCTCCACAGGCAGCTAATGGAAATGGTACAACAAGATCCCCCAAACCTGAACCAAGCCTGGGAATGACTAGAAATTCACATGGAAATGTAAAAAAAAAGCCCTGAACTATGATAATCAACCAAAGCTGAGTCAACTCTGCTGAACAAACAAAAGAACATTTATTTTAAACAAAACCACTAGACAAATATTTTTGTAGAGAAAGATACTTCTTATTCTGAAAATTTCACCTCTCTGAATCACCAAAAAAAATGTTAAACCTTCACAAAATCTTTCCAGAGGTATCACTAAAACTTCTGCAACACATTAAGACAAATTTAAACTACCAGTCTTGTTTCAATGACCTAATTACTTCCTTTACATCCACTAATGTTCATGTAATTTTTGAAGGCTGAAAAAAAAAATTTTTAAAAAAGAGGCCTTCTCAAGTATGGAACTTATTAAATATTGAGTTTGTAGCCAAAAAAAAAAAAAAACCAACCCACCCAACCAACATAAAAATCCTAATATGGGCAATTTCAACCTATAATTTCAGTTTTAAGTAGTATACCTCATCAAGCATTGTGAAATTACAAACCACCTACCACACTTCATGCATCACTGCTTTGGAATTTCAAGACCAAGAGCAGCCAAACCCATCAAGAACATTCACAGATTCCCAAGTTCAGAGGCATGTTCTACAAAGGTACCACATCTACTGTGAAGAGCTGGACTGGAAAGTTGTATACAAACATTAATTGATCAATATATTTGAAAAGGTCAGTTTTATGGTCAAAGGTTAACTTTTAGCTTTTTTTTTTTTTTTTTCTCCTCACATCACATTATGGTGAAAATATTTCCATTAATTTGTGAGACAGAAAACATTAGAAACATAGGTGATGAAAACAATGGGCACTGTGCTTAACTGAACACTCAAAATCATTTGCCATACCTAAGCCTTTGTAAAATACTCATTAAACATTACCTCATACACTGATTTTCAAGAGTATTCAGCTATACTGATAGTCCCCACTTTCATGGAATCCAATCAAATAACCCTGCTCTGGTTTAGCTAATCACAAAGGAAAAGCCAGGAAGCTTGGGGGATAATTTGGTTGCCTATCTGGGCAAAGAAGTGAGGGGAAAAAAATAAAAAGCACTGTTAAGCCAACTATGTTTAAACACACATTAAATAATTAGATTCAATGTAATCAGTAATTGAATATAATTAATGGGAAGAATTTACTAGATTAAATCTCAGAGCTTAGTGACATTAAAAATCTGGACTCTAGTCTTGTGATATAGCAAAGGTTTGATGGGTTTTTTTGAGTAGTGTGTTGATTTTTTTCTTTAAATAACTACTTTTAAAAAATAATATATGATATTTTGAAAGTGCTGTATAGATCAATCCAAATCCAGCCCCGAGGCAGTTTGCCTTCTATCCAAAACTGCAAGTTTTCTCCCACCACTGCTGGTGACAGAACACTCAGCACAGTTTGGAGAACAGCACATAAAGGTGGCTTCTACCTACACATACATTCACATACCTCTCAAAAGATGGATGTTTCTCAAGAGCCATAGTCAAGAACCAGAGCCATGGGAGGGTGGAACCAAAAAAGTCAGGAATGACTGAAACCACCAGCAAATGGGGTGGGTTTAAAAATGTGGTGCTTCAGGACATGCTCTAGGGGCAGGGAGACAAGGAGGGAGGTTAGTTGCTTTTTTAATTGGTCAGGTATTTAGGTTTTTTGTTGCTGTAGATATGGCTGGATCTAGGAAGTCCTTTCCAAGCAGGATTATTCTGTGATTCAACCTGCTGCAAATTCAAAATGGTAATTCAATAGAAAAGAACCTATAAATAAATGTAAATGGTACTCTCTCAAATTGCCCAATACCTTGCTTCTGGGACTGCAACAGCTCATTTTGTTGACAGCATTGTATGAAAGATGACAGATGCAAACTACTCAGATAGCAACAAATTAGCTCATTAGAAGCCTGCAAATTCTTTTAACACTTCCAGTCTACAAATCAGATTACTCCTCAAACATTCCCTGATCTCTCCCACAGCCACTTACCACTGGAGTCTTCCCACAGGTTTTACTCTTCTTATCCCTAAAGCAAACCCTGGCAGCATTTCATTTGCCAAATCTGTTCTTCCTCCCATTTGGCCTCATATCTGGACCTTAATTCAACAGCGTGAGAACATTTTCAACACATTTCCATCCTCAGAAAAATTAAAAAAAGATGATTCAGTAATCCCTCACAGCTTGGTATGTTTTATGTTGGATAACAGACTAAGGAGGAGAAGTGCTACATCTGTAAAATGCTTTTACCCACACCTCCCACATTACTCAGCCTTTGAAACACAAGGACTGTTGTTATCTATTGCTTGCAATGCCCGGGATTGACATCCAGCCTGGCCAGTTAAATTAAAACTTTCTTGTCCCTCTTGGTCACAAGGATGGCTAATTAAACCTGACACTCTTGCAGGGGCACAGCAGTCTTCTCAGCAAATCTGAAACAAGAGCTAATGAAAACTGTGAACAGAAGGTGGTAGAGAGAACAGGCAAAACCCCCAAAGCATTGTACAATTAAGTTTGCATTCTCTAAGGGGGAAATGAAGTAATGCCCTGTTATTGGCATACAGCACGTTGGGGAATTGTCCAAGGTTTTCCACATGGCTCTCATACAGTAGAGGAGCAACATCTGTCAGCAGCTTCCTACAGATGTGCAGTTGGTTTGCAGTTGAAATTATCCCTGGCTTCAGAAGGGGCTTGGTTTTCTTCCTTTTTGGTGTTGCAGCAGCAGGACAGTTTTTCTACCAAGTGCCAAGTTAGCAAGAGGCAGGGTTTGAATTCATCCTGCTCTGCTGCCCAACAATCCCTACCTATCACTGCCTCTGATTCCCACAAGGTGCAGATTCACTGGAAACACCTTGTGCTGCTTCACCAGGTAAACTGAGGCAGCAGAACTATTATAGTGCCCTTGCCACTCAGATTTCCCAACCCCAGCACGTATGAAAACAACAACAAACGTTGCTGTGATCCAAAGGAAATATTTGCTTTCCCTCCAGACTGCCTAACTTGAATCCCTGGATGCTACAGGGGAACAGTGCACCCAACATTTCCTACCTGCTGTCTGCTAGGAATACCTTACCTGCAGCCTCCTGCCCAGCTGTGGCTGCTCACAGGGGTTGCTCTGTCACCAGCAATGTGCTGAAGAAAAGAGCAGGCAGAAAACAGCAGCCCCTAATTTCTTCCTGCAAGAAAATGGGACTTTTGCATCCTGACAGATTGCAGTCAGCAATGTGAAGAGAGAAGGCAACAGCAGAAAAAGCACTTAATGCTTCCTCTGACTCGTCCTCTTTCCCCTTTGGTTTAGCAAATGGCTGAATATCTTCTGAACTCCATGTCCTCCAGCAGTCCTACTGAACAAATCAGTCTTTTCCAAACTCAGAAAGTTTACAGTCTGGAGCTTTTGGATTAGCTACGTTTCTCACACCTTCCCTACCAAGGGGAGGCTGTTGCTTGAAAGTCTTGTGCAATTTACCTTTATTTTCTGTCGGGCACTGGACCTTACACGTGCACACCAGATTCCTTGAGGAGTTAACAACAAACAGATCTGGTAAATTGCAAAAGTAAAATGCAGCCATATGGGGGATGTTTGCATTAGGGCTGCAGGAATGTTTGCATTCAACACCAGCTAAATGGGAAGGGCTCTTTAGCAACATCAGATTAGGATAAAGTTGCAAGCCAGTGACTGTAATTTAGATGACAGATTTGTCCAACAGAATTCCCTAGGAGGAGGGAAGGCTCCTGCCACCAAACACCCCACCTTAAGGGGAGATTGGGCAATTGTCAAGAGACTGGCCACTTGAGCTACTGCTGAAGAAACAGCTGCAAGCACGTGAAGCAGAATCACAGAATAAAAACGATTAGAAAGGAGCTCCTAGATCACCAAGTCCACAACCATATAACAAAAAAAAAAACCAAAACCAAACAGAAAACAACCCAACCATTCCTACTCTTACAGCAGGTCCTGAAGCACCTTGTCAATTCCTTTCTTAATACCTCCAGGGCTGGGGATTCAACCCCCTCCCTATGCAGGCTGTTCCAGGGGCTCACCACTCTCTCCATAAAGAATTTCTTCCTAATCCCCAATCTAAACCTCCCCTGAGAAGAGGCCTCACCCACCTCTCTGCACCCTCCTGTCAGGGAGCTGGCCTTCTCCTCCCCCTGGGACACTGGCTCATGTTCAGCTGGGTGTCACCAGCACCCCCAGGGCCTTTGCTGCTGGGCAGTTTCCAGCTGCTCATCCCCAGCCTGGAGCTGCAGGGGGTTGTGACTGAAATGCAGGAGCCATATCTTAGTAGTTTAACAACGGAGACTTGCCTGCAGCTTAGAAAAACTGGCAGTGTCAGAACTGGAATTCTCTAGGAGGTGTAAAAATGCTCAGTGGGACATTATCCCCTACTGACGTAAAGAGTGGCTCCAACTTTCCTCATTAACAGGACTCAGATCCTTCACCAATGCAGAGGGAGATGCTCAGGTGTTGCTGGAGTTTGGTGTTAGTTGAGGGAGTAACATTGGGGTTTTTTTTCACATCAGCTTGGTTCCAATCTACATTAAGCAGTAATTAGTTATTAATGCCCAAAAGAGAGAGGGATGCCCCTTTGCTACCTTTGTGCACATCCCTCATCACAAGAACACACACCACACGAGCATCATGTACAAGATACAGCTTTGCCTTTCTTCTCTTCCCTAAGAAAAACCTAATTCAGGAGCCTGAGAGATGGAGAGAGGGTCTCCCCCTCTATTTCTCTAAGGTTACTTTCCATCACCTTTACATACTAGTTTGAATAAAATGAGCATGGATATTACCATGTATGACACCACGGGGTGGATCTGTTCTACCCTTTCTGCTTTAGACTCACAGCAGTACAGGTTTTCAAATTACTTCTAATAATTATTGTGCAACCACAACACAATTAACTGCCACCAGAAACTGCACTCCGGGCTTGATTAATTGCCTAAACCAGCTTGCAGCCTTGTTTTCACTCCTCTGGGTCAGTCATACAGTCACAGCAGGGTTGGGGGAAAAAAAATATGGGTTAGATATATAGATAGATGATATATGGTACATTTAGATAGATAGATTGGAAATATTGCTAAGACACCCTTCTTGGGCACCTGCTAAAATACAGTCTGAAAATAAGCAAAAGAAGCCTGGTACTCTTTTTTTTTTTTCCTTAATTACTTACATTTAATAAGTGCATTTTCAATGCACCTGGAAATAGGTCTTCACTAACAAGTCTGTTTGTAGTCCAAAATTCTGGTTAAATTCCCACTAACTTCAGAAAAAAAAAAGGCTCCACGGTGGTTTCTTTACATTTAGGCTTTTCTTAAGTCATTGTCTAACCACAGAGTCTTATAATCACTCCAGGTCCACATCTACAAGAAAGGGATAAATTAAGGAGTAAAGGGGGCTCTCTTTGGCACACACCTTGCCAAGAGTCTCTCGAACCTTTCTCAAAAGAAGGAGCAAAATGTGGCTGCAAAAAAAAGTTGCCAGAGGTCCTACCTCCCTCCCCTAAACCAAGAGCCAGATTTCAGACTGCCAGCACCCTTCAGACAACATGACTCGTTCCAAGGGGTCTGTACAGAACACCAACACAAAGAAAATGCCCTCATTCTTCAAAACCAAGCAGACCCATGAAAAATGAGCCTTTATTAGTGGATATCCAAACTCCATTCAGCAGGGGGGGCCCCTTTTAAACTGATTTCCTTCACCTTTCAAGCCGCCGCTTAAAATTTTCTGCCAGTTTTTTGGTGATCCTGCAAAACCCAAAGGTTATGTTTGCGTAGCTGTTGCAGACTAGGAGCACAAAACCCAAGGTAGCTTTTGTTTATTTTGGGGGAATCTTCTTTGTTTGTTGTATGTCACACACCAGTAGCTTGCTACCACGCCACAACTCGCAGCCAGAAGATCCCCTGGTAGCAGATCCTCGTAAAATACAACTTAAAACCAACAAGCCCTCAAAGGAAACAGATTTCTTTCAGCTGAGGTTTCACTCCTTTGAGGGCAGTGCAGCAATCAGCTGTAATCTACATCTTCCAGTTTGATTAGAGCAGGATTTTTACCTTCCCTTCCCCACAAGCAGGTGGGAATGGAGCAAGCTTTGCTTTCCTCTACTCATGAACCACATGCCCCTGATAGAGGCAAAGGAAACCTGCTCCTGGCGTGGCAACTGGTGTAGAGACCAAATGATCATGGCAGTAAGGTGGGTATGAAGAGATGTCTGAACACTACAGGGTTAAAATACCAGAGGACACAAATCTTCCCCTGAAACGCTTGTGTGCGTGGCCCATTGAGCAGTAAATAATAATATTTGGCAAGTTTTTAGCCTAGTATTTGATAAAAACCAGAGAAATCATGCCAGTTGTACATGCCTGGGTCTATACATCTACTCTCTCATACATTCCTAACATTGAATTTCATTCCAAGGACAGAGGAGTAAAGAGTAACTTCAGAGCTCATTTTCCACATGTTCTTTCCACGAGAAGATCTGAGCATGTGTCCCATCAGAGACATGGGCTGCAAGGAGAACAAACACCTTATTAGGTAGCACAAAACCACTGCAGAAGAATGGCTCCACAAAACACCCTAGCCACAGAAAAGCTTCAAATAGAAATGACAGCTTCTTTGCAAGTGAGTCCATCACAAGAGGAAAAAAAACAACCTGGAAGAAGTTGGATTCAGTCCCATTTCTCCCAGCACTGTAACAGGACAGTGCAAGGTTCCACCCTCCACTTTGCCATCCCTGGCCATCCTGCACAGCAGTTTCTCCTCAGCAAACAGCCTTCTTTTTCATGGAAAGCAGGAGGAGAAGATAAATTAAAATGACTGCAAGTGCTGCAGGAAGAGAAAGCAGTTATTTGCCCAGATCCAAACCAACAAAGGGCACCTATTTAGGGGAGGAGTCTTGGAGAAACACATGTACTGTTTAGAGATCCTTGCTTTTCCCAAGTGTTCAGCTGTATCCAGCTCTGCCATTTTCACACTCCAGGGTCGTTGAAATCACAGGATAAAAGCCATCAGTTTCTCCAGCAAGGGATCTCCAGCTAGTCCTGGGGATCTCTTGGACAGAACAATGGGAGAGGTGCAAGAAGCTGCATTTCAACTCACAGTAACCCCTCATTTCTAGCTTACATTTATTCATGGTTAGCTAATATCTGCTTCCTCTTACTTGTGGCTGATGCTATTGGGGCTTTGGTTTTAAATTTAAATGTGGTTTTTCCCCCACAGAAAAATATTTAGAGAAGCCAGAGCCATAGACCTTGTTCTGAATCAAGTACAGCCAGCATTGCTTTCCCTCTCAATGGCTTCCCCCAGCCCCTGATCATCTCAGTAGCTCCCACTCTTAGATCAAGCCAACCTTGCAGAGGAGGGTTAACCAAGGCAGTGGGATTTCCTCACCACCACCAGGAATATTCCTTCAGAGGGAGAGAGGGATTTGTTTTCACTTGTACCCCCTGCACTGTTTTCTTTTCCTTCTCCCAAGTTTCACCTGGCATCAGCACGTCCCCAGCTTACCCTGCACGTCCAAACTCAGCTGCTCCATCAGTTGCAGACCTGCTCTCACACATGAAAACTAGCAAGGGTCTCCAGACACTCAAGCAACAAATTGGTTCCAGGTTTAGCTGTAGGTTCAACATGTCTGGTTTGGAGGTTTAATTACTTCCAAAATAACCTTCCAGCCCCTACCAGCACTCTCCCAGTCTCTCCTGATGCAAAGGCAGAGCAGCTGGTGTTGCTGCCCCAAGTCAGACACTCCAGGTATTCCTGCTTTCACACTAGATAAGCTCCACCAGAAAAAAGCTCTTTTTCTCCACGCTGGAAACATCAAGTTCTAGTAGCAAAGCTATTTGGTGGACAGTTCACTGCTCCCTGGGCTCCCAGAATTAAAGGCACCTCTTCATCTCCCAGCCAGCCTCACCAGTGCCTTTTGAACAGCTTGTTTGCTGAGGAACAATGGAGAGGATTAATAGCAACTCCATGCCCTTCAACAGCTCTCCTAAAAGCACAACCGACTTCTCATTACCGTGCTGCCCAAAGAGCCCTTATGCAAGGACTTCAAGGAAACCTCTTTGATCTAAAAGGACACCCTCAGCTGTTCTGCAAATTGTTTTAACACAAAGGCATTAAACCACCGAGACTGAAATGCAACTTCCTTTGCTTGTGCTTTCCCGAGGTAGAGAATTCAGCACTTTATCACCCAGGGCTTTCCTTCTTTCCTTTCTGAGGTGTAAGTTTGCAAAGGTCAGTGGAAAAGATTAAAGCACAGTATCAGGACATTACATATGCTCCATTGTGCAAAAAAAACCAACAACCAAACGAAAATAAAATGGTTACCTTAAGGCCAAGCCTTTACAAACATTCAAACATCAGTAGCAGCCATGAGGAAGAAAAGACCCCCTGAAGAAAATACAAAAGCATGGAAACATTTCAGGCTGGGGCTGCTCTGTACCTGCTTTTATTTCCATTGTAGCAAATCCTGCAGTTTCAGTCTTCTTATTCAAAATATTTTTATTTAAATATTATTATTCAAAGTAACACTTGAGGGCATACAAACGGTGAAAATGACAGAAAACAAACCAACCAAGCCCACTAACAACAGCAAGGCAGAAGCAAGAGAGCTTGCAAACAGAGCATATTTGTGGGCCCGGGAAACTTGTACCAGTGCTGACCAGGCTGTGGTCACAAACTTTGAAAAAACCAGCTTTCTGCTGACAGGAGGGAAAAATGAGATTCTCCTGGCTGCCTGTATTTAGAAAACAGCTAAATGTACAGTCAATGCTGACAGAACAGCACCCACCAACCCTTCCTTGACTTCATCTCCTCTTTTTTTTCCTATGTACTTTCTCTCTGCTGGTCTTTCCTTTGCATGGTCCTTTCTGTCCAATAGCATGAGCTAAATTAGGACCCTCCTAAGGACTGCTGCCTCTACAGGAGAGGGAGAAAAAGGCCAAGTTCATTAGTAGAACCACACCAAAGCAATTCCAAAGCAGTGCTGCACAGTCAAGCACAGGGCACTTCCCTAAACTCCAAGATACACCCACTCCCCACTCCTGCCAAAGAGAAAATCTGTGACATTGCACATTCTCAACCTCACTCCTTGGGACTCTGGGTATTTGGATTCCTTAGTTTGATTGGGGAAATGTTAAATTTGGCTGCTCAGACCAGATGTCCCCCTCTTGACTGCTTCTGTCCCAAAGGCTGGAGCATTATTCTGGATGTGACATGCACGTGTACGTTCTCCACTGCAGGGAAAAGCTGCTGCTCCTGCCTCTGGGCTCTAGTGGGAGCACAGAAAGATTCCCCCAGCCAGTTTGCTTCTGAGAAGGGCACTTCATTCTTCTTTGTCTCCAAAATTGCATTTTGAAGCTTCAATCTCTTCCACTGAAACATCAGCACAGCAGCTTTGCTAGGAGACTTAACATCTACCAAGAAAACACCAGTTTACTTCCCAATGCCAAAATTTCCCAGTAACAAGGTGCTGAGAGAGACCAAATGATTGTCTGCACAGTTTTACCTAAAACCTATCCCAGATGGTTTCTCTTCAGCTGGAGGAAAGACCATGTGCATAGTTCTAGCCCTGCAGATGGATGATACACCAGTTTGAAATCTCAAGTCTGCCAGCAACTCCAAAGACTCTGCAGTTACTTAAGGTAAGCAAAAGGTGAACTAAACCTCTTGGGTTGAAAACAAGCTTCTTTAAACACATTAAAAAGGACCAAAAATTCAAGGGGCACTGCAAATGGCCATAAAAGCTCAAGCCAGGCTGGTCCCTGAGGATCAAGCCACACATCTCAGTTCTCTGTCTCCCAGACACAGGGTATGACTGCAACAAGCACGATACACCCGTGGCTTCTGGAGGATGAGGGACAGGCAGCAGAGGAAGTAAAGAAGTAGAGACTGCTTGGCTAGAGAAAGAAACAGCTTGGCAGGAGATGAAAGGCAAAAATGATGAGAAAGCCTGGAAAAGAGTTCATGTCCTAACTGAGAACCCCTGACAGGGTCACCAGAAGTCCTCCTTTATTTGCTGAGTGAGCACAGGTACTTCTATCCAAAGGGAGAACCATCTCCTGCACTTCTATTTTTCTACACCTATAAAAGGACATGGAAAAGTTTTTGAGAATGTCACCTTCCTCTTCCCTCATCAAGATGGGGATTAAGTCCATCAGTAAATAAAAAAAGGCAATCCCAGTCTCCACACTTGGTTAAGACACCACTATCTGGAGTTACACAACTCAAAAATGCAAAGCTTTCACCACCTACAAGCAAACTGGAGCACAGCTGTAAAGGATGAGGGTTTGAGATCAATGCTGAAAGAGAAATGCTCCAATCCACCAGGAAAAACTCCCCAGACCCCCTTGCTGCAGTTCCAGCACCCTCTTGAACAGCTACTCCATGGCATATGGCAAAGAGCTGCAGCCCCTTCCAGCAGCACCAAATTGAAATCTTTCCTTTTTTTTTTTTTTCCTTCTGCAAAACAAAAGAAAATTAATATTGTTCTTTACTGCTTTTTTTTTATGACAATGCATGCCTTGATGTTGGTTTATACATCAGAAATCAAGCTCTGGTTTCCTTCTTTTTGAAGGCTGTGAATGGAGAGGTTACATAAGGGTGTAATAGGAGCTGTTACTTCCTTTCCCAGTTGGAAGAGAAGGCTGTGGATCAGGTTACAGACCCAAGGGCCAGCATCCCACTGCAGCCTTCCTACATTTTTTGGTAGTAGTCCCCCCACGAACAGGAGAAGCTACCTAGAAGGCTTTGAGAATTTAAAAGGCTAAGCACCTAGCTACTGAAGGGGGAGAGAGGCTTTCTTTTTGTCTTTCTAAGGCAGGAACGTCCCCAAGCTCGATGCACACAATCCCTCTGATCACCATTTTCCACTTCAGGTTGTTCTTTAGCACGATAAAAAGGATGAATGAAATATCAGGTAAGGTTTATAGGCCAGTCTGACAGCTCTGATCACACGGGGCAAGCAAAAGGAGGAGATGCAGAGTGTCCAGCCAGACCTCCATCAGCACTGAGCTGTTCTCCAAACTGTCCCACTTGAGCTTTCTTCACCTTCCTCTCTGATTCCCAAGCCACTGCTATTCCTGCTGCTGAAGGAAGATGAGATCAGACTCCAACACCAGGAATTTCTGTTCCCACAGAGCTCAGAGAAACCAGATGATCTCAGAAGATCATATGAAGCAAGTCCATGACACTTGCACGAGGCAGAGTATCCCCAGTACATTGCCAGCAGTTTCTTAAGAGTGCACAGTGGGAAAAATGAATGGCTTTGCTTATGTTTCCAATTTCTCTCTCCCACTTCCTCTTCTCATTTGCCAGAAACTGATTTTCCCTTCCCCCAGAAGCACTAGCAGGCTTGCAATATAGATTTGCCCTTCTGAAGGGAACGACATCAAATCTTGCACCGCATTTGAAATGGAAAACACACAGAGAGCTACAAACTACCAACCCCTGGCAGCATTTCCTCAGAGTTCTTCCCCATGGATGAGATTTAACAAGGCCTCTTTAAAGAAAAAAAAGAAAAAGACAAGTTTCTGTGATATGATTTCGTCAGTTATTTCACCTTTGTCTCAAAGAGCACTCAATCTGAAACCAGAAGCTTTTAAGATATCAATCAAATACACCATAGAACACCTCAGAGGTGTTTTCAGAACCACAGCCTTTCCTAAGGATGAACTCATGGTAATTGCCACACCATGGCAAGGCAGTGACCACTGGATGGTACTCTGGGAATAACGGGCATCGTAAAATATCAGGGGTGGGAAGGCACCTAGAAAGATCATCTAGTCCAACCCCCTGCCAGAGCAGG
>JAOEGS010003946.1:0-11234 GCA_025447755.1 Corythornis vintsioides
GGATGACATTGAGAAAAGTCTGGCTCCATCCTCTCTACACTCACCCTTAACATATTGATAGACATTAATGAGGTCCTGTCTGATAAACCTGAACGCCTTCTATAACAATACGACCCAATTATTTGACGGGGGAAAGGCTGTGGATATTGTCAGCCTAGACTTTCAAAAAGCATTTGACACTATTACTATAGAAAATCTGTCTGTTCATGGCCTGGATGAGCATAGATCTGCTGGATCAAGCACTGCCTGGATGGATGGGCCCAAAGAGTTGTGGTCAATGGAGTTCAATGCAGCTGGAAGCAGATCACAAGCAGTGTTCCTCAGGGTTCAGTGTTGGGACTTTTTCTGTTTAGCACCTTTATTGATTACCTTGATAAGGACATCAATTGTATCATAAGTAAGTTTGCAGATTAGACTAAGTTAGGCAGCAGTGTTGATCTGCATGAGGATAGGGAGGCTCTAAAGAGAGACTTAGATACATTGGATTGATGGGCCAACATTAATGGTATGAGCTCAGCAAGGCCAAGTGCCGGGTCCTGCACTTAGGCCACAACAGCCCCATGCAAAGACACAGGCTTGAGGAAATGTAACTGGAAAGCTGCCTGGTAGAAAAGGACCTAGAGGGTTTTAATTAACAAGAGGCTGAACATGAGCCACCAGTGTGCCCAAATGGCCAAGAAAGCCAATGGCATCCTGGATTGTATTAGAAACAGTGTGAGCAGCAGAAGTAGGGAAGTGATTGTCCCCTTGTACTCAGCACTGGTGAGACCACACCTTAAGTACTGTGTCCTGTTTTGGGCACCTCAATACAAGAGAGATCTCAAGGTGCTGGAGCAAGTGCAGAGGAGGGCAACCAAGCTGGTGAAGGGCATGGAGAATAAATCTTATGAAGACCAATTAAAGGAGCTGGGTTGGTTTAGTCTATGGAAGAGAAGACATCACTCTCTACAACTACCTGAAAGGACATGGGAGTTTGGTGCTGGTCTCTCTTCTCACAGGCAATTGGCAATAGAACAAGAGGGAATGGATTCAAGCTGCTCCAGGGTAGGTTTAGACTGGACATTAGAGAAAAACTTTTCACAGAAAGAGTAGTGAGACACTGGAATAGGCTGCCCAGGGTGATGGTTGAGTCATTTAGATGTGTTTTTGAGGGACATGTTTTAGAGGTAAACTTTGCAAAGCAGGGCTAAGGGTTGGGCTTGATGATCCCAAGCTTCTTTTCCAACCTGAATGATTCTATGATTAAGAGATTTTTCTTAAGTATTAAGTCTCTGAATTCATCAGTAGCGAAATAATTTTTTTACAAGTATGTCTAAACCTGGAACTGTCTAGCCATATTCAGAAAGCTCCTGCCTACTACTGGTCTTGTAACACAGTATTATAGCAGCTGCTTAGAACATGTTATTTATTTGTGGGTTTGTGGTACTAAAAAAAAAGCAGTTTTTCAAGAATGACTGCCAGACAAGAGTGACACTTCACCAATTCAAGCAGTGTCACAAAAGTCACCATTTGATGGAACCACTATGCAAGTAACAGAAAAATGTCACTCTAAAGAAAGACTTGTGAATAGTGTGATTTTTCCAGCAGCACATGTTAATAATTTATCACCATAGTATTAACTAAGGTTTTTTAGGCTTCATTTTCTGTAGTATTTGCTTTCTCTAACATAAGACCTCTTCCCACTTTCACACAGTTTAAGTTGTCAGTTATATTTTTTTGTAATTTACTTCTGCATTCGTAATTCATTGACCATTAAGACTAGACTCATGATTCTGAAAAAAAACCAACCAATCAACCAAACCCCTAAAGAAATTTAATTATTTTTTTCCTCTGGTGTAAGGCAGAAATAAATCTCCTAGGAAGAAAACAAGGCATTAGTAAGCAATGCTTAAAAGCTCGATTTACAATGTAAGTGTTCACTTTGTTACTGGTGACATATGAAAAAAATACTAGAAGAATTCCAAGTGCTTGTCTAGTTGTCAAGCTGCTTCAGACTCACATTTACAATTTTTACAGTTTTTGCAGCTTGTGATCTAACCCCTATAACAATGCTTGAGTGGAGTACCAGACACGTGGTGGGAAGTTTGAAAGACCAGTCAAGGTTATTTTAAACCAGTATGATATGTAGATGTAAAAATCCCACCTTACCTTTACCAGACAAAATATAAAAACTGAAAACTGTTTCTTATTTTGCTGAGCTAAAGTGTTGGGTTCTTTTTGAGTGCAGCAGGAGGTTTTACAAACTATGACAGGTAATTTTTACAATAAAGCTACTTTTAACATTAATCTCATCCTTTAAAAAAACTATTCTTATACTCTTCATAAATTCACATTTCAATATTATTTAACATTTGTGCATAGGATGCATAGGTATTTCTCAAAAGTCTGTATAGGTAGCCAACATAACCTTTGGACATGAGAAAAACAGGTTTGTATTCAATATATTAATGTTGTTTGTTTTACTATGTCATTTCTAGATTAAAATCAAGTAAGCAAGTAAACCAAAATAATGCAGTACATTACATGGTAATAGTTTCAAGGGCAATTCAAAGCCTCTCACTTGTTACTTAGAATGAAGAAAACAATTATAAAACTTTTTAAAAAGGAAAATACTGAATAATGCAGTTTAAATATTTCATTATGATAGGCAAAGGCAAAACTGGCAGGTAAAGGCAAAACTCTTCAATGGATTTTGTATACATTCTAAAATGATTGTGGAAAATACCATTGGGAGTAAATAAGACACAACACATTATTTATTAAATAAGTAATCACTTTTCAGGATCTTTCAAATCTTCTAATATAACAACCCACTACTGCAGTCCAAATTATTTTATTTTTGTTTTCAAAATCCTCTACAGACTACAATAAAGTAGGGAAAGGCAAATAGTGTCAATGCAAACCCACTTCACTACAGCACTGGCCTAGTTTCTTTTTCAATGACTGAAATATCAGATTATAACATTTAAAAATCCTAACATGCTGCTAACACTGAAGGCCCTCTGACAAAATATCCTTTTCATATGTGTGTTGAACAAGCAATCCATATATTGAAAATTTAACAGTGTATCAGTTAATTTAACCAGATGTTATAAACTGTCATAAACAAACAAGAATTAAGACCCGTTCCAATTCAGTTCTTGAGTCTGTGTTGCATGTGAAGCATGGTTTATTCTAGCTGCCAATATTAACGAAAGCAGTAATATTTTAATTTAAAAAAAAACCCAACCTATACTTTGCACAGTGCAGATAGGCTAAAGAAATGCATTCTGTGATTCCATCCTAAGAAAACTTAAACACCAAGAAAAACAATAATAGTAATGTTGTAGACATGAAGGCTTAGACAAAACAAGGTAGAAGCAATGTATTTTATTATACCAGCTGGTATATTAAGCCCCCGAGATCTGAAGACAGCTTTGAACATCCATAAGCTTTCTTATTTTTTTTCTACTGTACATCTCTAAATGTACAGGCTAAAAACCAAACAACATTTCTACTATGGATCAGTTCTTGTCTACTTCAGAAAGCCGTAATTAATTTTTGACATAAAAAAATCCACAAAAATTTATGTAAAGTCAGCTTACCATTTCCAAAGATTATTAATATAAGAACTGTGAAACATTAAAGTAGTAGTCATATGATTTAGATGCCTATATTGTAAGTTTACATAAGAGTTTGTCAACTAAGACTCCCTTGATAATCAAGAGATGAAAGTGGAATTTTGTATAACACAACTCATCTGATGTTTCACACAATAGGAGTTGAAAAGTTATGCCTTGGAATTGTAATGAAGAGTAACTTGATCATATGCAGATGGGTGTAAGTATTAAAGTTAAGAGAGAGGAAACATACTCTGGAAGAAAGTAAAGTATATAGTTTTTCTTGGTAAAGAATACATACAGAACATTTAAAGACTTTTTTATATTATTTACAGAGGTTAGTACAATGTTGCTGTGATTAACAAGACAGTTTTCATGAAAACAAAAATGTGAGCACTCAATATTATTCTTACTTTAAAAGTGTAGATAAGATGGCATTTGGTAATTATAATTTAAGCTGAAAAAGGTCAATTTGTTTTTTCTTTTCTTTTATTTTAAAGAATGAGAATAATCTTTTTCAATGGCTTAGGGAATTTCAACATCTATATTTAGATTTGATGGATACCACCTGTAAAATTAATTGCGCTTTTTGAAAATGAGTGAATTTTCTTCTTTTTTTTTTTTTTTTTAATTCTTTGATTCTAAATCACAGTATCAGTCATTATTTCATTATGAGGCACATAGGTATGTGAGGTGTAAAGCACTGAGGTTACCTCAATGTCTAAGACTCAGAGAGAAAGCATAATTTAGGTGCTTAAAGTATGAATGTCTTCCTATAAAGCAGTGATTAAAAGTCTTACCAAGACATCCATACAGATGTAGTATAAAATTAGTAGTATTATGAGTAAATCTCTTCATTCTTTTTAGTCACATAATATTATAAAGATGATATTAAGACCTACAGTTCTACTCAAATAGTTTACTAATTTAGAGGTTGTCCTTACATTTGCTGAAGTATGCAGAGGTGGAAATGGAATAATTCCCTCCGTATGCATTCATTCATTTTCAGCACATCGAAATCAGCCAGGCCTCTTTATGTCTTTGTTAAACATCAAATACTCAACTCCTACCTACACCACAACTGATAAATTACATTTTTTAAACTACTACTACAAATTGCAACATGCATCTGGTTCAAATGCTTCTTCCTTTCTTCTTTCTGTCAGTCTGAGTCTGTTTGAAATACTGCTACACAGTGGAGAACCAGCCATAGAAACAGAAGAGATCACCTGATAACTGAGGGAAAGCATACTCTCTGAACCCATGCTTCATATATTGCAAAAGATAATTGACATCCTCCTTCTGGTATAAATCAAATTCTTGAAGACTTTGACTCTGTTTTCTTCATATGAGAATCCATCAAATAGAATACATGGATGTTTACTGTGAGGTTAATCACTATATAGTAATTGCCTGTCTGTACTGGTCAAATAAATCAACTCCATAAAAAGAAAATTTATTAAGGTATCCTGGTTATTAAGCTTATATAAATTATTGATTGATTGCTTGAATTCTCTCCAACCGACATGAACAACATGGTTTCCAGACTAATCTACTATAAGGAAGTTACAAGCCATAACTGACTATAATTTCTGATAATGTAGAGGGTGAGATACATCAAACTGAAAAGGAAACTTGCCTGTAAAAGGAAAGTGTTGTAATTCAGCCTAGTGTACAATATAAGTGTTGTTACTAATTGTTGGCCTGAAAAACATTTATAAGTTAGATACTAAAAAAGAACAAGAAAAGCCCCCAAAACTCCTTCTCTAAGATTTATTTCTTGGTTTATTAGACATTTTAAAGGCATAAGCATCTTTGTTATAGATGTAATTCAACTCCAGTTTGTCAGGAAAGTCCTGTTTCTGCATTTTTTTTTAGAAATATACTGTGCAACTACACTGCATTACATAGATCATTATGTAGTCCTGTCTCCCAATGTCATCTTGTAATTCTAGAGGTTAATTTTCTACATTAGGTATATATGTAGCTACATGCTTTACATGTCTGTGAAACAGGTTAGAGTTCTGGTAGTAAAAATTTAATGGACCATTATCCATACTGTTCTGCTGTTGTGGACATTACTATCACAGCATGTATTTGGTTTTCATCTATGATGGATTTCACAGATCAATATGGTAGTTTTCAATGAAGATTTTATTAGATACATCTTATTTTTTTTCAATTGTTGTTTGCTAAGTTATGGAGTTTATTTATGTTACATAATTAATGTTTTTGAACGCAATAACAAATGGATTAAAAAAATAATCAGACTAATGGAAAATAGGTTAGTTGGTAACCACAGAATATGATAAATAAGATCAGGATGATCTTAAACTGTAAACTGCAGAAAGTGTGGAGAGAATACCAGAAGAAGAATGCTATCATTCTTCAGTCATGCGCTGCTCAAGCACTACCCCATACATACCTGTCACCCAGTTGCAATGGTCTCACTGGGATAGTGATACTACTATTGTGTTGTAGCTACATCTAATCTCATGTCCAAATGCAATTAAAGCTATTGCTACTGAGTATATATACAGCAGATATTCTTTTTACCAAGGCATTTAGCCACATAAAGTATGATAATCTTATTTTCTGTTAGATAGAGCTTGTTGAAGTTACCTGTTCCTTTACCCATTTTTCATTCAAAAACAAGACCTACCCACAAGCTTTTGCAGTAGTTCAAAACTCAGATTTGTTCAAAATGATGCACATACTACTCTGAAGAATTCAGGACAGCTTTAAAGTATCATCTAATCATATCTAGGCAAACAGCAGGGTTTTGTGGCTTATGTAGGAATAATGATTCAAATATGCAAAACTCAATCACAATATTCAATGTTTCTTCTAAGTATAAGAGATTTTAAGAGCCTGTAATTACCTGTAACTGTTAATTCCGTAGTTCTTCTAACAACAAAGAATCCATATTTTAACTCACACGTGTAATTTCCAATGTCATCTTCTCTAACTTCCCGAATGACAAGAGTGTCCTTTTTAAACACAATACTTGATCTCCATGTCTTTGACTTGCATTCCTGTTTAAAAACAATATAACACTTCAGTGACTATGTTCTTATACTTAAATCAAAGCACTGTTGACAATGCTGCTCAAAGTCAAGGCAGCTAGGAAAGCCCCCAGAATAGTTATATATTTTGGATACACTAAATATTTACAAATCCACTTCAGTTAAGTGTTGATTTATTAAAAAGAAAGAAGAAGAAAAAAAAAAGACTACAGTATTTTATCAATTTATTTAATATTTACCCTCCAACAAGAAAAAGGATTTTATTCCTTTGGTGGTTTTCTTTTGACATTAGTTTTCTGAGGAACTCCTTTTATTTACTTATTTGCCATTACAGTGATATCTGTGATACAAGACTGTTTTATTACTAGCAGGAAGATTTAATTTTTTTAACCTAATTGTAGAAAAAAAAATAAAGAAAAAAATAAAGAGAAACAGAAGATTAAAATGAGGAAAAATTAGGGTAAGTCCTATATCTCTTTCTAAAAATATTGTAGAATCAAAATTCATTTAAGAGTTAATGACTCTTAAAATACTAATCTTTTGGGCTCTTATTTATGAAGGCAGTCATAGTTTTAAATTTGATAAAACAAGTATGTGTTGTATTACAAACCAAAAATCTGAGATGAGTTTAAACAAATCACTGTCTGCATACTTCCTATCTTAGACATAGTGTCAGTAATTCATCCAGAATTCTTCTAGGCCACAAGATTTACTTATTAGATAGCACAGTCTTATGTACCATATTTAAAAGCATTTATAGTATCAGGTAAAAATTATCAGATATAAAAAAAAATAACTAGAATGAATATCAACACATACTTAAACTAGAACTTCCTATATACATGGTCAGCTGTAGATTGCAGAGAAAATACACAGAATCTAAATTTCAGATTTACTGAACTGTATGGGGACTTTAAATTGTGTACATTACAGTACTGAAATACTGAGTCTTTCCTGCAGATGGTAAAAAACCCAGAACTCAAGCAGCTGTTCATGGAAGCAAGAATATGGAACTTAATTAATGATCTAGAATATTGAATATTGAAATAAAATAATTGTTAAAACCAGTTGGAAGTAAAAACCAATATGTAAAGACCAAGGTTTTGGAAGTCTTAGCTGAATTTTATGATGCAAAGTTAAGCCATTCATAGCATGCTGTCCTATTTATATTTTTCCAAATAGATTTTACATCAGTTTTTAGAAACACATTCTTCAGTCTGGTATAGCACAAGCAATTGCTGTATAAGCAGCTCCCATGGCTTCACCTTAGTACATCAAACCAGACCAGACTGGTAACACTTTTCTATTTAAGTCTTTGTTAGAAGACTTTTCTAGTTAAGTCTTCATTAGAAGAAAGCTGCCAATTCTTTGTGACATCCTTAAATAGATATTAAGAAAAGATCATGTCTAAAGTTTACCAAATGGAGCATTTTAATTTCTTTCTCAGTTAAATCCTTTATATCCTTGTTTATTTGTTCATTTTTAATAAATTGTAAAACAATACTAGGTTCATATCATATTTAGATCATTAAAATCATAAGAACATTGCATAATAGCTTGTTGAAGGTGAACATTTTTGCATTCCTTACCTTATACCACAGAATTTCAGGCTCCCTAAATGGAAATAAAAAATCCTCAATTTCAGGGCATGAGATTTCCTTACTTTTGCTAAGTTCAGCTTTTTCAAAATATTTCATCTTTGAATTGTAGCAGAGTCCAGTGTCATTTTCACCCACTGTCAACGAAATCGACACTTTCATACAGTAAGTTGAGTTTCTGTAATGCAATAAAAATAGAAATAAAAGTCTAATATGAAGGGAAAAAAAAAAAAAGACAATGTATATGCCACTGGGTTTAAGCCATTATTTTCATCTCAAGTGAAAGATAAAAAATCAAACATAGTATTTTCTGTGTATTTTATAGTTGTTAATTATAATTTTACTTCTCAGACTTAAACTATTATATTTAGATTTAATATCTCTTTCCTTTTTCTGTTCAAGAAATGCTTAAGGACACAGAATACTCTTTAGTCAATTTTTTAGAGAAAATGCAAACCTGAAATATATAAAAGTAACTATCAAATTGGAGAATATATTTAGAAATGTAAATTATTGGAACATATGACCCTTAGCTATCCAGCTAATTCATGGACTTGTAAGGAAAAAAACCACAAAGTGACAGCCTTATAACAAAGCTGTAAGTATAATTTATTACCCTGTTCAAGAATCTGGCTGTATAAAGTAAATAAAGTTGTTTAAACTTTATGCAAAGCAAAGAAATCATCCACTGAACATGGATCACTCTTGCTGCATTAGGTCTATTTAAGAAGTGATCACCTTTCTTGTCTGTAAATTCAGCTTAAATATATTAAATATTTCAAAGAACACATTTTCATTATTGTACATTATGTTATTAATTATTGGACTGTTACATATTTATTCATTACATGGCTTGAAAACATAATTGTGATTTGGAATATTTATTTATTACATGGCTTGAAAATATTACAAAAAAATCACCTAAGTCAGATTTTCCATGTTGGTAACTTTCCCTGTTCTCGAAAGACCTATCTCATGGACATAGGGAGCAGATCTAAACAATCCATCAAGCTGTGAGGGTCAAGACCATAATACTAACCAGATTAGAAGGTTCCATTTCTGAATGATAGGGGGGTATTGGCTATTTAATATGAACATTTAAATATTATATTTTATTCCTATCTGTGTGTTTGAACATTATGTTGTGTTCATGATTGAAAAATTTCTGGAGAGAGCTGGGATACAAAAAAAGAAGCAAACAACTCAAAACTCAAATGTAATCTCATTCTCTGAAGAAGCAAGCTAAGTAAAATGGTTATACATGAGTTGTTTGGTTTGGGTCTTTTTTTCGTTGTTTTTGTTTTGGTTTTGGGTTGTTTTTGTTTTGGTTTTTTTTTTTGTTTGTTTGTTTTTTTCCTTCCTTCAGTATTCAGAGGGAATTGGCAAAAAAAAATCTCATTTGTATTTTGGTCTAAGAGCTCTGTTATGAAACAGTGGCAATGTCAATTGCCGGAGCTAGAATTCCTCCTGAGGCACATCCAAATTTCCACTGAAACAGCAGATCCTTTGTCAGATGCAGCTTAGATTTCCTGCTCTGTAAGTAAAGATATAGCTCGGAAATATCTCAATGTTTAAATCCACTTTTTTTTTTTTAAGGGGTTGTTAGTATTTAATGAGTCAAAGTTGTGTGTGCCTGTGATTCAAGGTATATGGATATAAGCATATTCTACATAAAAGTATAACATGACTGGGTTTTATGGTAATTAAACTCTAAACTGACACATCTAAGGTACTGAAAAATTTTGGGTTGATACTTTGTAAGCTGAGGTCCCTAACAGAATTTTCTTTCAAAAGGCAAAAGAACCTAAAGAACCTGATACCCTTTGGTGACACAGACTCTTATTTTTACTCCAAATACCAACTGCACTTTCAATCTGACTCATGTTCTGTGTCAAAACTAAAAAGGAATGATATAAAAGACAGAGCAACACAAATAGTATGAGCAAAGGAAATAAAGCTAATGGGCTCACAGAAAAGAAAAAGAAAACTAAATGGTCACCAAGTTCGAATGAAGTGCAGGTGAGTTTGCTGATTATAACAGGAGCATAATGGATACAGTAGATCATAGAATCATAGAATGTTAGGGGTTGGAAGGGACTTAGAAAGATCATCTAGTCCAAACCCCCTGCCAGAGCAGGATCACCTAGACCAAGTCACACAGCAACTCATCCAGGAGGGCTTTGAATATCTCCAGCGAAGGAGACTCCACAGTCTCCCTGGGCAGCCCGTTCCATTGCTCTGTCACCCTCATTTAAAATTCACAGTAGATGTGAATCTCCTAAGCTAGCAGAAAAAGTAGCAGTCAGCAGAGTCCTTCAGCAAAAATGCATATTCTGAAGAGGATAAAAAATGTTTATTTTTATTTATTTTATGTATAAATGTTATGTGTTAGAACTAAGAAAATTTTCCATATGTCTTACTAGAGGTACGAGATCAAACAAACAAAGAAACAAGCAAATAAAACTCATATAATGAGCTTAAAGAAATTTTATAACCCAAATGAAACCCAATGTTAGATTCATAGTTAAGAGCAATTACTATAAACAGGTTTTCTTCTTTTGTTCTCCAGTGTGGTCCAAACTGTAGGCCTTTATTACCAGGCAGCTACGTTTCAAAGCATTGCCAGACTAAAAACTCCAATCTACAACAACTATACAACTAAGTATAATTCAGGCAATTAAAATCACACAGCTTATGAATACAGGTTATGAAATAGGGCTTACTGGAATTTTATGTATTTGCTCTTTCTTGTCCAAAGGACTGGAAAAATATTAATCCACCGTTAAGAATGATGATCAAAAATTTTCTCCTATGTTATGGAAGAGGCTGGCTGTATGACAGTGTTTGACATGGACCCACATAGTCATCTTCACCCTAACATGTCATTTATATATTACTGGTGTATAAATGTTAAAGAAAAACCAGTATAGCAATCATATTTGCTAAATATAATGATTCAGTTACAGGTCTTTTATTTTTGTAGATATTAATATCCTTACAATTTCAATTAA
>JAOEGS010003947.1:0-20867 GCA_025447755.1 Corythornis vintsioides
CTCGGGCAGGGGGGTTGGACTAGATGATCTTCTAGGTCCCTTCCAACCCCTAATATCTATGAATCTATGAACCTGCAATAGCTCCAGGGATGGGGCCTGAACCACCTCCCTGGGGAGTGCCCCTTCAGGCACTGGAAGGTGGCTCTAAGGTATCCCCAGAGCCTTCTCTTCTCCAGGGTCCTACAACATAGGATAGGATAACTTACACAGTGTGACTAATATCATTCATCTGATTATTCTCATCCTCAAGTGCAGGACTGAAGGGTTCACATCGTTTCCAACCATCTTCTGTTTTAACCCATCTCCATCCAGGGGATCTCCAGTCTTGGCCCAAAAATGGCATGTTTTCTCTATAAGCAGCAAGAAGATTGTTTATTATTTTAATTTAATATTAAAAGTTGCAAAACTTCTTGTCATTATTTCATTTTTCTCTTTTACTTTACATAATATTAACTTAAGGAAATCAAGTTTTCCACAAAGCATCCTTTTAAGAAACAGATTCAGTGGTTTTGCAAGTACATTTTTGCTTCTGTAACCTCAGCCTTCCCATCTTTCAGCATTTATTAGATCCAGGTAGGTTTCCTAGTTCTTTAGAGAATAATGGAAAGAATCATAGAAGTCCAGGAAAGGGATGATACCAAAGCAAGCAAAACTGTACCCTCTATAGTCTGCTCTGACATGATCAGTTACTCATTTTGAGACCCAAATAATAGATGGTTGTTAAAGACTTTGGCAGGCCACATAATCAATGCTGCTTCTTATTTTTCCTAAGGCTCATATACTGAGTTTGCACTACACCACATAGTGATGTTTCAGTAAAGGAATGTTCTTTATCCCAAATATTTTTTTCAGCTGTTGTTTTCAGGGTCACCTCCCACACTAGGCTATTAACCAGACACCAGGACAAACAGAGACTGCAACATAAAGTCAGCAGTGAAATGTCTCCTCAAATTCCTACAAACAGATCCAAGTCATCATAGGTACATCATTCAAAGTGTTATTTCTGTTTCTCTTTTTTTGAAGGGGAGATTAACTTCTGGCATTAGAATGAATTTGAATAAAGTAATACTCTGACCTAGCTAGCTACCAATGCACCAGCACAACCACATCTACCAGTGCACAAGAAACCACATCTACCACACTAACAACATCTCTCCAGCAGCTCAGCTTTCAACAGGTACCACTCACTATCACCACAGGCAGATGACTTCTGAACTACCTTCCTCCAGGAACTGACCCAGTTAACCTGTGCCTTACAGGTCAGAGTCTGCTTACAGGTTTGATTCCACTCTCTATTTTCTCCTATCAAAGGATGGTCACAAATCAAGCCTCAAACTTCCACAAGACCACGATTCATCAACTCCTCAGCTGTTTTTTTTCCCCCTCCCACCCCTATTCAGATTGTTATTTCCCCAGACAACAATTCCAGTGTATCCAGGCCATGCAGTTCTCAGTTCCCAACAGGTACAAATGCTCCTCCTGTCCAATCGAGCTACCCACCGAGGCTTCTCCCCTCCAGTCTGCTGCTCTCCCAGTTCTCCCATCCTCTTGCAGCCTAGCAATACCCCAACACCCCACTCCTCCAAGCAGGCTCCAACCACCTCCCTCCCGCCAGCTCATCCCATTCCTACCCCCAGCCCTTCCTCAGACCCACCTGCCCATCCCGACCCTAACGCCTTATCCCCAGCCACCCCCAGCTCCGCATAGGGGCAAGGCCCATCCCCAAACCCCTCCAGCCGTGCCTACCCACTCTGTCCGCGCTCAAAGCCAAACCCCCGGGGCGGACCTCCCAACGCCACGAACGGGATGCTCTGCACACCCGGCCCCGCATCACCTCACCTCGGCTCGGCTCAGGCCACCGGCGTTGCCGGGAGCCGGTGGCGCGGGGCTATTGCCGGAAGTACCGTGGGGCTGCGCTGGCCACTCCCCGCGCCCGGCGGATTGGTCTCCGCCTTCCGCGCCTGTTGCTACCCGGGGGCGCCCTCCGCCATTGGCCGAACGGGGCGGTGGCGTCACCGGCGGGCGCGGGGGTGCCGCGTCACGGAGGGGGAAGCCAGGAGCACGTGGCAGTGTTTTGATCGGGCCGGGCGGGGCGGGGCCGGGCGGGGCCGGGCGGGGTGGGGCGGGGCCGGGCGAAGTCTCCCTCTGCGCTTGTGCTGCGACTGCCCGGGTGTATATAAGGCAAGCGCAGAAAGCACCTTTTGCGGTGTCAGTCTTGCGGTCAGAGAGTGTTTTGGACTCGGTGGGACCCCCCCTGGGGAAGAGCGGTTGGTGCTGCCTGCGTTCGCAGAAACGGTAGGAAGGGTTGGAAGGGGTCTCAATTGGTTAGTTTCAAACCATCACCTTTCACCCTGGTGTGAAAGGTGTCTGTCCCCACTCTTCTTACAAGCCCCCGCTGTGTACAGAAAGGCTTCGCCTGCGTCTGCCCAGACCCTTCTCCAGGCTGAACAACCCTAAATCTCTTAGCTTTTCTTCATAGGAGAGTGTTTCAGCCCTTTGATCTTGTTGTTCCTCTCCTCTAGACCTGCTCCAGCTCCTTCGTGCCCTTCTTGTGCTGAGGTCAGCAGAGCTGGACACAGCACTCCAGTGGAAGTCTCATCAGAGCAGAATAAGAGCAAGAGAATCACCTCCCTTCACCTCAAACCCAGTGGCTGGTTTCTGTTAGATTCGAAGCTGAAGTGGTTGGCTCAGACACAATCAAGTTCCCATTGATTGCACGAAAAAAGGTGGAGGGATGAGGACACCAGGGTAGCCTTGGGGAGAAAAGGAGGAGCCTGTACCTGGGGCAGCTGCTGCCTGGGGTTGGTCAGTACATTAGCCAGCTGCAGTCCTTGGGTGCATCCTTCCTAGACTGGCACATTTTCTTTCAGTGGCTTAGAGGTGTTATATGAGGCTTGCAGCTGCACTAGGATTAGTTTTGCAAAAGCAGAATTTGGGAGAAATAGCACACAAATCCATAGGACAACAAGCTTATGGACCTCCTTGTTTATTAAAGCTTTAAGTCATGAATTGTATAAACATGTAATCTTTCATTAAACACTAGTCATTTTCTTCTGTATGAATGTTGAGAAACATAGAAAATAAGAAAGTTAAGGAGTTTAAAGTAAAATTGTGGGTTTTAACATTGTAGCTGATCTCAAAATATTTTTTTTTTTCTGTAGAACAAGGGGTTGACCTTTATTTTTTTGACTGCTTGGGGTTGACCATGTTGCAATTGCTGCAACTTGTCCCAATCTGGAAGTGTCCCATATGAAACTCAAGGTGGTTATAGTTCTATAAAATAACTTGCCTGCTATAAGAGCACAGAATTCAGTGGAGGCTCAGGTGTCATAGGCTTATTTTCTGTCTTTGGGCTTGAAGATTTTGCACGAGTCATTCTTTTTCACCTGGGATTGATTATGCTCTCATTATGTCACTTTCAGTAATTACACTACTCTGTTAGAGGTAGGATTCGTCTCTTTTCATGGAGAGAAAAAAAGCCTATATTCTAGTCTTGATTTCCTGACACAAATACACCTGTAGCTGCCTTTGCATGGCTAAAGGCTGTAGGTCACTGTCTGCCAAGCTGATTGTTATACTGGAGAATACAATGACAGAAAAGAGTTTCCCAGTATCACACTGGAAAAGCATGTGAATCAATATTGATGGTTTATGCTGGTCTGGAACTTTTTCTGGGGTTGCATGTGCTCTCCTCATAATAGTTTTAGCCTTGCTAGCCCCCTTCTCTCATTTCCTCAACTCTTCTACAGTCTTGCTGACATCACTGGCTGCTGTGGGCAGCCTTCAACCAAACACAGCTAACAAGACACTTGAGTCTACCTCCAGTTGTCCTCATTTTTGCTGGCCTGAATGATTCAGTCATAAATGTGTGTCTCAATCACACTACATAGCCAGGGTTTTTTGTTTTTTTTTTGTTTTGTTTTTTTTCCCCTCTTGAATCTAGAGCTAAAAATTCCTTCATAATGTGGCAAAAATCATCTTGTCTCTAAGCTCTCTCCAGCTTGGGCAGTCACACTCCTTGATTTGTGCTGCAAATTTAATAATCACTGAGGTGCATAAGTTTTCTATGGCCACTCTCTTGCCTGAATATTCACTACTACTCAAATCCAGCTATTATAGTATTTTACTTGCTAGCTTCAGCATATATGAGATGCTGAAATGCCAACAATTATTTCTATAGAGGTATGTAGGAGTTAGAGTGTTGCCATAATCACATGCTGAACACCAGAGCATTGTAAATTCTGCTTCTGTGGGATGCAGGCTTTGCCCTGATGCTCATTTTTTATTACAAATATAATTAGTAACATGGCTTGTGTTTATTACCTCATTCTAAGATTTAAAACAAGAACAAAATTGTGTGGCTTTTTGACAAGAAGTGATGTTTTAGCAGCTTTGGGGCATTGAGTCATTGTAGACATTTGTGTATCAGATTGGGTTTTAATGTTGACTTTCTCTAAGGTGTTATGGCTGCCATTAAACAGTGACAGATAGATGGATTGATACACTTTATGCTTTCATCCCTTTCAGGTGTCCTGTAATGACTTTGAAACATCCCATTTTCACTCTCTTCTTTCTCAGAAGGTTCTGAGTTATGATGGCTTTCTCTTTAAAGCCATTGTTCATTGTTGAGCTCAGGCTGTTCCTGGCTTTGGCCAGGGGGAGTCACTGTTATATTTAAATTCACTGCCTCCTTACAGCAGCTGGAAATTATTTATCTAGTCTTTGTGCATATTAGCCTGCATATTAGATATATATATTTTTTTTTTTAGAAGTACATTGTGAATATAAATAGCATAATGCTGTTTGTTTTAAATTGAATAATTTGCAGTGCTGCTGAAGGAATGTGACAATCAATCTAACCCAGAGATGAAACAGCAAGCAAGGTGACAAGGCCTTTAGCTGGTGATATATTAGAGTGATGGGGCTCAGAATAATGTTATACTTCCTTGGAAAGGTATGAAGATAAATGCTTCTAATGAGTGACACCAAAATCTGGAGATTGACTATTTTAGTGGTTGTCCTATCATATATGTTCTATATATCGTATATTTGCAGCAGGTTTAACCACTCACAAGTCTATCAGAGTTTAGTACATGATCAGTAATTCTCTATCATTAGTAGTCCTCATTATTAGTAATCTTATGTGATCTGGGCTGTGAAGAGTTCCCTTTGGAAGCACTAAACAGAGGAAGTCTTAAAAGTAATATATTTTGTGAAACACACCCTATATATACTTTAATCATCCTTGTTCTTAGTCTTGGTCATCATGTGATTACAATCCCTAAATTCACATTTCCTCCTGAAGAATCTGAAATGCTGGCATTTTATTATTATTGGGAGTTTGTCTAGTAGAGCTTTATGGGTTGAACTTCCTGCATTTGGTTGGTTGTTCTTTGCTTACTGCATTAATATGAGCACCACTTTGTACAGCAGCCTTCCTTAAGTGCCATCCAAGCTCCAAGGGAGTCAATGAGGATTTTGACCTTTATTTCACAAGAAATGAATCAGTCTGGTTTATACAGAAGAAAATAAACTGTATATAGTCAACTAAAGTTCTAAACTTCATAGTTAAATTCAGTGCCAATCTAGTACTAAAAGCAAATATGAAATATTTGTGCAAATTGTAAGTTTGTTTTCTTGGTGGTTCAGGTTTTTGTTTGTTTGTTTTCCTTCTAAGAAACAAAAGTAGCTTTTTAATCAGTCACAAATTTCAGCTATTCTACTACACAGAGAAGGAGTCCTTGGCAGTCCTTTTATACAGTTCTCAGCAAGGTTTAGAACTATTAATTCTGCGAGTACATCTCTTCACATGTTTATTGGGAACTTTGGTTATGATTTTACAGATTTCTTAAATGTAAAATCTATGGAAATGGGTAGGAATTTTTAGAAAACAGTGAACAGCCTTGTGAACAGCCAAATTATTTTTCCTGGCACATTTTGATAAAAAAAGAGGGATTATAATTAAACTAAACATAGTCATTTTCAGAAGCAATAGGGCTGGAAGACACATAGATTCAATTTTTTCATTCATGCATTCATTATTTGAACACAATCAATATGCAAAGAATTAAATCATTTTTAAAACCTATTAAGATAAAATAGACTCATTAACACACATATTAGACTAGAAAAACACCAGCAAAGTGAGCAATGTGTCTTTCAAGCTGGAAATTTATGCTAGCAAATACCAATAAACAATGTGAATAGTCTTGCTGGTTGCATTGAGAATGCCATTTAGGCTGACATTTCATAGCTAGGTGAACAGTTACCCCCCATCTAGAGGCAAGAATCACATATTTTCTTCCTTTAAGCACCCTAGTTTAACAAACATAACATTTACAACGATTGCTTATCTCTACTCAAAGGATAAAGGAAAGTCTTTAAAATTCTGAGAATTTAAACAGGAACCACATTTCCTTGATTCCTTGGTCTCTCTCTGGTCTATGCCACTAGTGTCCCCTAAAGGAAACTTTGGGTGTGTAAAGTGCCACTGTGCAGGCACTGGATGTTCCATCTGCTCTTGCAAAGAGACAACCTGAAGAAGAACTCTGAAAGATCCTCCACAGAAAGCAACCAGAATATAGACTGCATGGGATGGCAGTATGTAAATCTGAAAGATGAGCTGTCTCTCAGTAAGGGTCTATATATAATTGTTTCACCTTCCCAAAGCCCAAAAATTAATATAATAGGATAGGATAGAAGCCACTCCTAATCACCAGCAGTAGGTCTTTGGGATGAACTGGAATTTGCATGACTTTATAAAGTGTAGTAAAGATGTAGACAGTTTGTTTAATGATACAGTTAACTTGTTTAAGGCTGGCCCAGTCAGAACCTTGATATTCTATGAGTATTGTAAAGGTCCAGTTCTGTGATGCTGCCAGTTAGGAAAAAATGAAAGGAATTTTGCCTACATAATGGCAGCAGGATTGCATCCCATGGCATTCTGTTCTGTGGGATTTTAATTACTTTTAAATCAATATGCTTAAAAGAACATATTTATGACTGTACTAATAATTGTTACTGTTAACCTCTATCTGTATAATTCTTCAACTTTTTTAGAGGATGCAGCAATTACCTATTGATCATTAGAATTAGCACATCATTCTCATTTGCCTGTCTGAAAGATATTACAATTTGTTTTTGCTAAATTAAAAAGTTAATCACTTTCCTGTATTCATTTATATTAAGTATATAATTTCCTGACTAAATTTTCTGAGAGTTCTAAAATGTAACTGCATGCCATGTACTATTTCTGTGTCTCTATTTTATAGCATCGTTATATTTTATTCATTTAATGAAAAAAAATATGAGGGAATAAGTAATTTATAACTCAGATACTAGATCTTTCAGCTCCAGAGTTGGGATCTGTAGAAAATATATTTCACATACTAGAGGTAAGAGAGGGGGGAAAGTGGTTTTTCAACCCTTAAAGCTGGACAAGGTTGAGTTCCTATAGTGACAGATGAAGTTTCATCTGGCTATAACTACTGTTTTGAAATCTCATTCCTTGGGTAGTCACTACCATGCTTGTTATGGAAACTACCCATTTTAGGGAGTAATGATCCCATGAGAATAAATGGAATAAAGTGGTGCTGCAGTGATTTCATCTGTGAGATGATCTGGGTTCAGTAATTTCAGTCAGAATTTTGTAGAGTGAAGACTGACCTTGAGATGCTGTTGCTGTTTAAGAGGTAGGAGCTGCATCTTGAATACAGGCTGTGTCATTCCCTATCATTATGGTTCTGTCACACTGGAAAAGCTATTTGTCAAAATATCTGCACCCAGAACCAAAGGAACCCCTTAAGTGGGGGAGCCCAATAGTTGTGGATATGAGTATGACATTTAGGCTATATACTTTTAAAATAGCTCTCATCTATTTCTCAACCTCAGTCACATCCCATGGCTTTCGAAGCAGCTGCACTTCTAGAACATCCAACTCTTAGTACTTTCATGGGATCACAGAAAGTAAATTAGTACTGATGATAGTCAAGTCCTGTGACTTTCCCATGAGGGTGCTGAAGATATTTTCCACCCACAGTTATACTGCTTAGTCAGCATGGACAGCAGTGAAGCATGATTTTCCTGGGACTTGCTTCAAAGCCTTGTATATGAAATGTTTTGGTCTAGCAGACTTCTGTGATAAGGGAGTTGAGCTACCTGCACATTTGCTGGTACCCCAAATCCAGAAGTTGTCAGAACCTTCCTGTGGGTGAAGAAGGAAGAATGAGGCAGGTGACAGAATGCTCTGTATGTATGTTTTTTATCTTCCTTACCTAAGACCTGCACATTTTTTTCCTCACATTTTATTATATCCTATCAGAGCTATATGGTAGAAAGAGAGGCAGCAGGTTAATTACAGACATAAACAGAAAAAGAAAGGATTTATCACATAATTCTGTGCCCGTGTGGAGAATTTATTTTATTTTCATGACAGCAAAGTTACTGAATTAAAAGCAATTAGAAATTATTTACCCTTGTTTTAGGACATCCATTTAATTTAGTCCACTTAATTTAATGCGGACACTAATCTGATTTTAGTTTTTTAAATTATTTTCTTTTTAGAATTTTATGTAGTATAAAATACTCATACTTTGAGCAGGAAGTCCATTTTAGCAAAGCCTTCACAGAATGTTAGGGGTTGGAGGGGACCTCCAAAGGTCATTGAGTCCAACCCCCCTGCCAGAGCAGGACAAAACTAGAGCAGATCACTCAGAAAGGTATCCAGACAGGTCTTAAAAGTCTCCAGAGAAGGTGACTCCACAAGCACTCTGGGGAGTTTATTCCAGTGCTCTACAACTCCTACAGTAAATAAGTTCTTCCTCATGTTGAGGTGGAGCTCCCTGTACTCCAGCTTGAATCCATTGCCTCTTGTCCTGTCACAAGGCACAAGTGAAAAGAGGTTGTCCCTGCCTCCTTGACTCTCAGCCCTTATGGCTTTATAGACATTAATTAGATACCCACAGCTTCCAACACTGCAAGAATGTAATGAACCTCACAATGTGTCAGTCCTGGTGGTGGGAGGAATAGCTTGATGAATTCTAGTGGCAGCAGTGGTTCAGTGGCTGTAAAGCCCTGAGTTCAGAGGATGAAAATACATTAAGCAAGTGCTGTATGCTTTCACTAATCTATCACAGCACAATCTATCATGCATCTCCTTTACCTTGGATGAAATATCCTTCTAGCAACATCAGCACAAATATTTGGAAGCCGCTAGGGAAACATATGGCTTGCAGTACTTCACTGACAAATTGCTTCAGCAGAAAGCATGTCTTTTCATTTACCTTCTCAGCCAATGCTTAGCGTTAATCACAGCAACTAAGTGCCACTGCTGTGCCATATGGAAGCAAAGCTAACTGTGTTAACAGAAATTTAAACACATGTGGGGAGAGCTGTAGGAATTATGAGACCTGGGAGTGTACTTTTAATAGTCAGACAGGAACACTTGACAGAAAAGAGGAAAAAGTTGCACATTTCTTGAATCCTACTCTTTCCAAGACACTCTTTCTTCTTTCTCTTTCTTTTGGCTTAAGCTTTCACCTTGTTTGCTCCTTCAGTGGATCACTGTGTTTCATAAATTTCATCTGCTTGGTAGAGTAAGTAGCAGTAACACTGAGAATTCAGTCCTGAAACCAGTGGCAAAACTTCACAGGACTGGTGAGCCAACTTTTCTCTTTTAAAGTAGATTCAGTTCTGTGAAAAATATTGGCTTAAAAACCAAACAAAACCCAAAACCTTTCTGCTGTCTTTCTAAATATGACAGGAAAATGCCACAACTGGACCCCTATTCTCCAATTATTTGTCATTATGATGAATTACTGTGTTGTACTGTGCTTTGGGGTTCCAAGCCTAAAGGGATTGTCTTGGCAACTTTGCTGTATCTTCACGTTGATCAATTATGTAATCAAATTGTCTTTCTTCCAGTGTTCTGTAGACCTATCTTGAAATGATTAGAAAAGATTTAGAGTATACTAGATGCCCTCAGTGAGCATGTAACACGAAAATCTCATTACCACTCATGAGGAATGTTCAAAACAGGGCTATTTAACTGACAGGCTTAAGCCCAAATTTGGACAGTTAGTAAATTCTTTCCAGATGCCATGAGAGTGAGTTAAGGTAGGATTCATCTCATCTATCTTCAGCTGTATCTGGTTTAGTTATCTCCACCAAAGCTCACTACCCAATGCTGACTATATACTCAGGGAGAGAAATCAGTAATTTTAAGGCACATCAGTAATTTGACCTACACTTCTGCTTTAGGATGAGATTAATTGTTCCCTGAGAGTGCTTGCATCGTTCCAATGACTGGAGAGGGAGCCTAAAAATGAATGTCTACACTGTAAATATGTCTAGTTATGTGAGATTCACTCCCTCTGTGAACACCTTTCATTTTCCTGCAGGACATCCCATATTCCTCCCAGCTTTGGAGTGACATTTTCCATTCCCACCATAGTTCCCAGGTGCTTTAACACAACTAGGTGGCTCAACAGAATTTAAACCAAAGCACTAATTCCTGCTAGCAGACCTTGGAGAAGTTGTGCAGTAGACATGGTAGAAGCTGGGTGACCTTTACCACAAACATGAAAAGCATGGATACAGAAGAATCAAGCTAATTTAAACATCAGTGGACACATACAAATATGTGTTTAACTAGACAAAAATGAAAAATATCACTTTAAAACAGCACTGGTTTTTTGACACTAGATGGCAACAGTATACATTAGAAATGGTATATTCTCAAACAGTAAAAATAAATATTATTCAAAGAATTAAATGAAGAAGAATCACAGACATTATTTTTAGAACAGATTTTGCATTAAATTAGGAAAAAAAATGAAGTACTTCATGTTTAGAGTACCATATGTTTCTGCTATCAAGATATAGAACCTAGAGAAACCAATGTAAATTTAATTGAAAAGCTTATCATTACTCTGAGTTAGAATCTGCCCTCTCATGAAAGAATATTTATTAGAGGTTCTTCAATCTGAACAAAGGCTAAATGTCACTTTTACTGACTGGGTGATCACAGAGGGTCTAAAAGGAAAAGGCTTCACACCCTTGCTCCTCAACTTCCTAAACAAATTGGTGTTTATGTATTGGGCTTGAGAGCAGTTATGGTTTATGAACAAATACTTCTGCAGAACTTATGAATCATATTTTCATTTCCAGCTCTACAACAGAGTAGTAGAGATGCTGTGCTGAATGACTTAATTTAAAAGCAAAAGACTGAAAGACTGCAGAGAGATGAAAATGGTGGTGTTATTTTGGGAGGAGAGATCACTTCTCCTTTCACAGTGGTCCAAAACTTTGGGTTTGGTTGGTGTCATTAGCCAGTGCAGAGGACCAGAAGGATGCTATTTTTTTTTTATATTGGCAGTTCCTTTTTCTTTCCTGATGCACTTGAGATACTATACTGGGGAGATAGTATGATTATATCTGTGTAGGACTTCCCAACTGCTCAGGGGAACTTCCCTCATCCTTTCTGCTCATTGGTTTAGGAATTTTTTTCTGAATATATCTTTCTCATTGGTGTGATTTTTAGGCTAAATATCTCCATACCAGCCATACCCAGTGCACTCTGGATTGAGCTTGTCAGGTTCCCTGCTTACAGAGCTGTTGCATGCTTATGAATCATCCCATAACTGTTAACATCCCATGTGTGCTGATCACACATTAGTTCTGTGATACCATAATACAATTTCTACAGTAAATGAGAACACAGAACTTTGAAAGAATAAAATAATGAACTGATTAAGGGTTAACAAAATGTGGAGTAAAATTCCTAGAGTATTCACAAATATCTCTTTCTAATATTGCTACAATTTGGAAAGAAAAAAAATCTCATTTCTTTTGTCGAATATTCTCCTGAGCTGTGGAGCTAGCCTTTTAATATTGCTACTATTTTTAATGAAGAAAAATAATCCTATTTCTTTTGTAGAATATGATTCTGGGCTATGGATGAGTTTCCTATAAAACAAAATGGTCATTGAAAATTAGCATGCTGCAGTTTTCTGTAGGACTAAACCCATAGCAGTATTCATCTCTTCTCAAAAAAAAAAAAAATATATAAAAAGAACTTTTTTTGGAGGCAGATTATGAGTTGCCTGCTTTTTATTGGTATACAATCATACAGTTGAGTAGAAATTGGAACACAGACACTGAAGCCATCTTCCCAACTTCAAGAGCTGTGTCTATATTGTCTTTTAAGTGTAGTCTTCTTTCAGCCTTCAGTGGAAGCTCACTAAGCACCCATATTATCTGTATTTGGGTCCATGCTATGGTCAGATGGTGTGTTTATCCAGGGTTCAGGTTCTGAGCTTGCCAGTAGGTGTTTCTGTGGAGATAAATTCTGTAGCATCAAGCACAGGTGAACTTTTAACCCAGTCTTGAAGGTTCAACATCCACAGGTTAACTTTCACTTCTCATGTGACTTTGAGGTGAGGTATGTCCTAAGGGAAATATTTTTGGAAGAGAGAAACAATGACCTTTCTTTACTGTTGGTGAATATGGTAACTTCATATTTCACAGATGTGGGGTATGAGGCAGAAAGATTAAGTGAACTGCTCAAGGCTATAAAGAAAATTTTGTATCAGAGCCCAGATCAGAAGGGAGGAACTGCTGACTCCCAATGCTATGCTAAGATACCTCTCTCTCTGTTAAAATAGGCCTATGAATCATCCTAAAAGCCAACAGTGATGCTTTATGAGTCTCAGCACTGCAGATGCTATTAATACTGTTGAGATGGAAGGGACTTCTTTATCAATGTGCATCAATAATAATTTATTCTTATTAAAAGCATTCACAATCTAAATCTAGCAAAACACATGGTTCATCAGCCGTGCCTTCCCAGGACTGTCCTTGGATTTTCTTTTATCTAAAAAAAAATCCTTTTTTTTTTTTTCTTTTCCAAAATATAGGCTGCAAAAATGGCTTTGCAATCATCCTGACAATGCCTTTGTTTTCCATCCTTAGGAGATATTTGTAGTATATAAATATCTATATAGTATATTGTAAGGTTCTTGGTGGCAACAGTGCATAGAAAGAAGAAAAAAATGGTAATATGAGCCTTTGTATTTCAGACATATCTCCATTTGATTTGGAATGATAATACCTTCTTATTTTCTGTCCCCTTTCAGATATGAACATGGTATTGTCCCTGTCTGTTGAACATTGTGTCTGCATATGAGACAGATACTGCACATTCACCTTTCCTGACACAACCAACAAGAGCAGAAGACTCACAGTAAATCTTAAATGATCCATTCACTAGGGGAGGAATTGAAACTAGGATATCTGAGAATAGAAGGAAGACTCTCCTGGGCACTGCAAAGCTATGTTCCAGAAACATTTCTGCATCTGTACAGAAGGAGATTTTCAGATTGTTTTGTAACTGCTACAAGTTGCTTTTTAGACTGTGTTACTAACAACTCTCAGCAACCAAGTTGTTTACATCTACCTAGCACATTGAGAAGAAACCAGAGTCTTGTGGATAGTGCAGGTGATTGTGCAAGTCTCATCCAGCTGTATCAGACACCAGTGTCATTTACTCAGCTTTTAGGTATGAGTGCTATCCATCCCAGAAGTGGTAATGTAGCAATGAAGGAGACCTCCAAAAATGAGAGGCTGTTGTGCCAGTGAAGAGGAATGGCTGATAAAAACTGTGGTCCTAAGTAATTTGACTTGTGAAATAATCCATTCCCCTTTCTGAAAGTGCTGAAATACTAGTTCAAGAGACTACCTTGGAGTCTGATTCAGTTTATCCTGGATATGTAAACTATTTCCCATTTTGAGTAGTATGATACTATGTCTTGACTCAGACTGACTTGAGCTGTTACCATTAATCAATAGCCAGAGGCAATTCCAGAAAGCCATTGTATCTGTAGTGAAACATGATGGATAGATAGTATGTAAAGTAAAATGTTTAGGCAACCTTCACAGAGAAAGAGTGATGTTGTGTTTTTATTATGGTAGGTTGGTGTGTTAAGAACAGCAACATGGGAATTACAATGCTTAAACAATGTTAAATCTGCTATCCTGTTATTACCATGTCCAAACAGCAAATGTTTCAGAAGGAGATTTAATCAGGCACTTAATACATTTATAGGTTTACTGTCATTTCATGGAATTAATTATTCCAGTTAGGCTGGTATTGAACTATAAATGCATAATCAATATAAATCATCCACAGCACTTCAGATGACATTGTCAGAAGAAGGCAGACTTCAAACTATTTTGCCTAAATAAGTGAGTATATGTTTCCCTTTTTTTAGAAAAAATGAATTAATTAGAAATAATTAAGTACTTCAATCACTAGTGTGCTGGGTTTGGCTGGCATAGAGTTAATTTTCTTCACAGTCACTAGTATGGGGCTGTGTTTTGGATTTGTGCTGAAAAGTGTTGTTAACACAGGAGTGTTTTAGTTATTGCCGACACCTCACCAGCGAGTAGACTGTGGGTGTGCAAGGAGTTGGAAAGGGACACAGCTGACCCCAATTGACCAAAGTGATGGCCCATACCAAGTGACATCATGATTACTGTATAAAGATGTGGGAAGAAGAAGGAAGGGGAGGATGTTGAGTCCTCCCCTTTTTTGTCTTTTGTCTTGGAAGCATTTGTCTTCCCAAATAATCATTACTCATGATGGAGCCCTGAAATCTTGGAGCTGGCTGTTCTGGTCTTCTTTAACAGTTCTAGCCCATGGACTTCAAAACAGAGTTTGAAGGTCTGTGAACTTTTCAGATAGCAGGTTTCTTTTCCTGCTCACTAAATCCGGTAAGTCAGTAAATTTAGGAAGCACATTTGTATGAAGGATGACTCACTTTTTTTAATTAAAAAGTTGTGAAAGATAATAGAGGACATGTCTTTCTCTAGCATTCGTTTCGCAAGTTCTATTCAACTGCTGCCAAAATGTCTGTCATTACTGTCAGTTATTTAGTGCCATTAGCACTATTTCTCTTGGTCTACCAGATCCTAAGGGCTTCTTTTTTTTAGTCACATGGAAATGATGTGTTCAGGTAACTCCTTATAAACCAGAATAAAGAATAAATCCACACCTTTGCCAGGTGTGGATTCCACTAAATTTCATTTGGAGCTGTAGTGATTGTGGCCAGCAGGTCAAGGGAGGTGATTCTCCCCCTGTTCTCCAATCTGGTGAGACCCCACTTGGAGTACCCTGTCTGACACTGGAGTCTTCAGCACAAGAAAGACTTGTCAGGGAGTGTAGTGGTAGGATGAGGGGTAAACAGTTTCAAACTGAAAGAGGGTAGATTTAGATTAGATATTAGGAAGGCATTCTTAACTGTGAGGGTGGTGAGACTGCTACAGGTTGCCCATGGAGGTTGTGGATGGCCCCTCCCTAGATGTGTTCAAGGCCAAGGTTGGACAGGGCTTTTAGCAACATGATCTAGTGGAAGGTGTCCCTGCCCATGGCAGGGTGGTTGTAACTTCATGATCTTTGTGGTCCCTTCCAATCCAAACCATTCTGCAGTTCTGTGATGTAGTGCTTTTACAGCAACTGCATGCATGTAGTTCTCACATAGGCAAAAAAAGCCAAAGTACCTTTAAAAATCCATTTCCATAAGTGTTTTAATCAGGAAATTGCAGTTACAGTTGTGTCATTGTAACTCAGATCTGTGTCTTCTGGGTATTGCTTTCAAATAGCCTCTGACAATTGTATTACTATAGAGTGCTATATTGATCTCATCTTTACTGGAATTTGTCCAGGGCTTCATTCTGTATTTTTCTTTCATACTTCATATAATTCATATAATGAAATGCTAGACAAACCTGAGGCTAAGAAAGAGCTAATGAAAGAAAACCAATGGAAGTGATTCATTATTCTGCTACTTCCCTACTTGCACAGATGATAGCTACATAATTAGTACACCTCATTTAGATGAAGATGCCCAGATGAAGACAAATACAGCTTGCAGTACATATGAAGTAATCCTTAGTCTTTACACAGCATTAGTGAGGTTTCTGCAGAAGCAGAGGCATCCAGTTTGTGAAAGAAAAAAACCAACACATTCAGGAGGAGATCCACAGAAATGGACCAGAGGTCTAGAAAACATTACCTGCAAGTAAAGACTGAACAAACAAGGTTATTTAGATGAAAGAAGAAATGATTGTCAGGGCAGATAAAGACAAAGAAAGGAGTGTCAATGCAAGTAAGTAAAGTCTTCAGCAAAGATCAAGGAAATAATTTGTTCTTTATGATATATGTATGTATCAAGATGTAAGGGCTTGAATTACATGAGGAAAATCAGGTTAGACACTGTGGAATTTAGAACCATATGAATAAAAAAGAGATGGAAAAACTGCCTGGGGAAGGTCACGGCATCTCTGTCTTTGAAGAACTTTAAGAACAGGTTAAAGAGATGTCTACAAGGAATAATCCAGGTACAAGTGATCCTGCTTTGGTGTGTGATGGTGGAATAGAGGAAGTTAAGGTCTTTTGTAGTTGTTGTTTCTCTGGGAGACTAGTAGGAATCATAGTGCTACAGGCTTTGGGATCTGATAGTAGGAAACTGCAGGTGTTCTTGCAAATAAATGTAAATTCCAGAATTCCAGCATACCAGTACCAAGGAATGAAAATGTTCTAGCACTGAGAAAAAAACTGTGTTTGGAAGGAAGCATGAGTGAAAAAATATTTTGTACAAAAGATGTTGATTTCATTTGACAAGAAGCTTAACAATTAAAAGCTAACTTTTAATTGCACTGCTGCAAACTTTCCTTTAGTGAATGAGTGTCATGTTTATATATTGGAAGCCTAGAAGGAAAAGCAGCAGCAGCAGGAGAATCACCAATCTTCCCAGTTGGAGGGAGGGCTTCTGGTGCAGTTCCAGCCTACTGCTGAGATCCATAGTGGGACTGGAAACTGTCAAATGTTTGTCAAACTGTGTTTGCCAATACACTCCTGAGTATTATTGGCTTCTGTGCTAGACCTTTTTTTGAAAGAGAATATACTCAATTATCCCCATACCTGTATTTCTGCAAATGATTATTGCGAGTAATATTCTGCACTCGTAGCTATGTTTTGAGACCACTTATGATTATGATAACATGGTCACCAAACAAGAAAATGCAACACAGTGCTACATTTCTTTCTGAGCAGAAAAGAAAGTGGGGAGTTTGGCAAAGAACAGGGAACGTATCTTTTCTGCAAGCTCACTCTTATAATAATAGGAATTTTCCAGTGTTTTGTTTAACATATACCCAGTTTATTTATTTGCTTTTAATTTCAGGGAACTTTTGGTGCATTGCAGGCACAGTGCACCCCACTGAGATCACCTAGAATGACATTATGTTCTCATGCATAAGGAACAAATCATGGTTTTGCTGGCTATAGCTTCTTTACTTTCAATTAAGTGACAAGAAAGAACAGAAAGTAACAACTCTGTGGGAGAATGTAGGAAGAATGCCTCTTTTATTACATACTAGAGAAAGTAAAACTTGTCATAAAGAAAAAAATGGCAATTTGGAGGTGTAAACATAGGTGTGTTTGGTATTCCTTATGTTTCAACTGTGTGTATGAATTCCCATCAAAAGGATGGCTTAGGAGTCTACAGGACTCCCACAGTGTTTAATGGCACTGTTGAACAACATTGATTTTAGACAGGCATTCATTCAGGGAAAGGCTTTGGAATGGGGGAAAGATTTATCACTCAGAATCTGCTAAAAGCTTAAAAAAAAAAAAAAAAGTAAGAAAAAAAAAGACAAAGCCCTCCTCACTACTTCTATTTCAATGGCATATCCTTAAATGCACTAATTCAAAACATATCTGCATGATTGCATGACATTAAAGAAAGTTTTCACAGGGAAAAAAATTCAACTATATGTCCCATCTCAAAATTCAGATAGCAAATATGATAAAGGCAAAAAATAAAGCATGATTATAAGCTACTCATCCAAGCACTTTATTATATTTATTACTTTGAGTAGTGGGGGATAAACAGCTAAAATCAGGATTTAATGCCTGTAAACATTTAAGTGAGATCTATAGGGGTTTTTCCTAAAATTCTTAGCAATCAAGGGGGCACTGGTCAGCAAATGTCCCCTGGGATGTCATTCCCATCTGACAGTCTCTTCTGTTAGCTCCAAAAGACCTCTCTGCCTTGTCCACAGTATCCTGAGCATGCTGCAGAGGTGAACCAGTTGTCCTGTTCTGCACTGCCACCCCTTGTAAACATAATCTCTGTGGCCTGCCAGGTACTGGGACACTGCTTTTAAGAGTGGTGAGACCATAAGTAAAAGCAAAATTAAAAGATTATAATGTAAAATATAATACTTGACAAGTAGTGTATCTGTAGCAAGTATGCAGAAGAAAACCTCGTGTTTCTAGCTACTGATGCTTTGCTCCAAGGTGCTCTCCAGTCCATTAGTCAAAGAGCTATTGACAGTGATTCAGCTCTGCCAGATGGGATCCAGACATTTAAAGACATCTACCTTCACAATATGCAACTGTGAAGGATCAGAATGTTTTTACTCTTTGGCCTTTTTTTCTGTGGGCTCGTTTAAAAATAAAATATATTCACCTGGTTGTCTTCTAGTAAGCACATCAACAGTTTTAAACCATATTCTAACAGCTGGGGATTTAGAAATGCTGGTGTCCTCAGAGCATTTCAGAGTCATCACTTGGCTATTTAATAAACAACACATTCCTTGGAGGCAACATCTATTGAGTAGCTTAATACTTGACAATAAACAGAACATTTACCTGTTGAAAATTAAGTGTTCTTTGCAGACTGTTAAGGAGTAGTGTAAACCTTAGTGTACCACCCTTTATAGCATATCCATCAGAAATATGTTTTATCTAAATATGGAAAGAAGAATTATGAAAGCACTTTATTACTAGTTATTGACAGGGTCTGGAAGTGATGACAACAGAGCAGGTTTGGACTGATGTTATGTTTGGGATGAGAGCCCTCCCCCAGATTTGGCTTTCAGTAAGCAGAGACACCATCACAGCCTTATGTAAGTGTGGTGAGATTCAGACCCATAGTTTTTCCCCCTTGACAGAGTGAATTAATTAATCACTGCCACAGGTAGCTTCTGCAATTGGCCCGTAGTCATCATCATTGTCAAGACCAAATTTGTGTTCAGAAGGTTTGTTTCACTTTTTGAAAAAAATCATTTCAGATCTGAGGATGATGATGACATACTAGACAGGAAGGAGAGGGGGGATCAACACATTCTAGAAGTGTTCAAATTCACCTGAAAAGCTTCAGCTGTGTATTTGAAAGTGTTGATTAAAAACACCATGCCAATTATCTATGTTACTCTGAAGCAGCAGTCTGCACATTATCTTTCCTCATCACTCCTTTTTCAAACCTGACTCCTGTTGACATCCAGCTGTCTGGAATTTCTCCAGAGGTCTAAGATGTCTTGAAAAATAGCAGCAGCAATATTAAGACTGCTTTAGAGAAGTCTTTGAGCTTTTCAGGTAGGAGTTAGTGAAGCTTGTGGATCTTAGTATTTGTCCCTTATAGGTAGGAACTCCTCAAAAAAGAGAAAGTTTTTCAGTTCCTCATGTGAATACCAGCCTTTGTCTTCCCAAAGCCATCTGTTAAGCCTGTCATTGAAATAACTCAAAATTTTATTTTAAAACAGTATTTTCAGATGAACTTTGAGCTTATTCCACACTTCAAAATGCAGTGCAACAAATCCTTTACCTTTGACCACAGTGTTATCTCTAAGTTGACATTTGCTTCACTGGAACATAGTTTGCCTGTTCAGCCACAGGGTTTTTGTAGGACTTAGGGCAACTCTCCTGTGCATCCAACATGTGCTGCCCTGCTGCTCCTGCACGATGGGCAGAGGTGGCAGCAGTGGGTGCTATGGCTGCAGGTGGTGGAGATGAAGCCTATTGCCCTGGGAGTTTTCTACTTCACACCTTGGCTTCTGAGATTGAATTTATAGAATGCTGAAGTGCTAGAAGTTTTCTTTGTATCTTGTTTGCCTGAATACTTGGCTTTAAAGCTGTGCCTCAAGATTAAAAAAAAGAAATGTTTACCTATGTGAGACAGCACTACATAAAGTACTTGTATATGAAATGAGAATATTCCTATACCAGCCATCAACAGGTACACAGCCACGCACACATTTTTCCATTTATTAGACCTATATCTCACACAAATTTGTGCTGATCCTTTGATACCTTGTAAGCCTACCCGAAAATCTTGTGTACCATGCAAGTCACATTCCAACACTTTAATATCCAGACACCTTGTGGTAATGTAAAGTTATGTGTCAGATGCTGCATTAAACAGCGAAAGTGGGAGCCTTTTATAATATTCAGTTGTTGCTTAGTATGTTGGTTTTTTTCTATAGATCAGCAGGATAGTGTTAGACACATGGTATGGTAGGGACTGGAAATACAGTTTGCACACTGCTAAGTATGAGACAAAGATGTCTCATTGACATTTCCTTTTTTTTTTTCTTCTTTGTGCTGAGTGGCTCAACTATGTTGTTAAATAATCAGAAACCAAAGGCATCTGATTTCTTTGGGTAGAGCTTTGCACCATACAAAACCCAGAAATTCTGATGGAATTTTTACATAATGACTCTGACTAAACTGGCATGCTCAAGAGGGCTGCAGATTTGCACTTTGGTTTGCAGCTCTATGCTGTAAACAGATCATTGATTATGACCATGCTTAAAAGTATTCCCCAAAAGGGATGTCATGAAACAATATTATAAACTCCAGAGAAGATCCAGAGCATATTTCCCATGTTCCAGATCTATCTGGGTTGTTTAATTGTTTTAAAGGTAAGTGCTTGTGGACCAGAATTTATTTATTTTTTTAATTGATATGATCATATGAACAGATAGTTAGAAATTAATGAGATTTTAAACAATATAATAATATGACT